>JAHBCN010041689.1:0-11739 GCA_019359885.1 Listronotus oregonensis | reverse complement strand
ATACAAATATTTTTTAAAACCAAATTAATAAAAAAGCGAACCTATAATTAGATTCACTAGCATATTAAATTCTTATACTAATAGAATAATTGTTTTATATCAGTTGAAGTTTCCGTCACCCTTGCCATCGACATCTACATAGATAAAACTATAGTGCTTCTTCATTTCTACTGTTGAAACTGGTACTAAATCAATATATCCCCCCTATCAATTCTACCCTAGTTTTAATTGCTGCACCCTGACTGCAATATAGTGCTTCATGTATTCAATACGATAATCATCATGAATGGATAAAACTACCTATAATTTACCGTCTTGACCCAAACCATTTTCTACTAACATCATAGGTATTTCATAACGGTCGTAAAACCCATTCAAAAAGTATCTTAAACAAATCGAAGAGAATTGGCATTCCATTAGCTCTTTACTAAATAAGGATTTATCCATAAAAAAAGATTTCGAGCTGTTTTAGCAACTTGATCATCAGATGTGATACACCAAGTGAGAAAAGCGGCAAATAAATGATCGAAGCATATGCCAAACAATTAAAATTACCCTATCTGAAGAAAAACTATTCGACGTTACTTCAACAAGCAGTCGATCTGGATCAAAGTTTCGAAGAATTTCTTACACAACTGCTTATGTTAGAAATTTAACAGATACAAAACAATCGGACACGAACATTGGTTCGCTAATCAAAATTGCCAAGTGAAGTACCCTTTGATGATTACATGGACAGCCATTTGGAAGTATAAATGAAGAAACAAATCAAAGATCTGAGAACATTACGATTCATCGATCAAAAAGAAAATCTTATTTTAATGGGGAGACCTGGCGTTGGAAAAACACACTTAGCAACTGTTCTAGGAATGGAAGCTTGTCTCTCTGGAACAAGTGTCTTATTTACGAATATCCCTAATTTGGTGATCGAACTAAAAGAGTCCATGAGTGCGAACCAGTTAAACTTTTATAAACGCCGGTTTGGTAAATACGACTTGGTGATTCTAGACGAATTAGGTTATGTTTCATTTGACCAAATAGGAAGTGAAATATTCTTTAATCTTCTCTCAAATCGGACGACTGCTGGCTCTATGATTATTACACCGAATCTTTCCTTTGATCGTTGGAAAGAAACCTTTAAAGATCCAATGCTTACGGCGGCAATGATGGATCGCTTGGTCCATCGGCCTATGTATTGGATCTCAGTGATCCATCTTTTCGTGTAGAAGATACAAAGAAATGGCTAAAATAATTTTTGGCCCCTTTTTGAATCATCAGGTGGCCCCTTTTTCAGTTGCGTTTAACAATTTAAGTATTAGTGAAAAACTGGGAATATCCTGTTCTTCTCTAACAATTCGGAGATCTGCTAGTGAACCAATAAAATAGTAAAAATTAAGTATCAATAAATTTTCCTAATTCTCATAAATTTGTTTTTTAGATGAGCAATGACTTGTTTACGTGTTTATGGATAAGACAAAAAAATAATACACTTCAATTTATAGAACCTATATTTTAAAGAACGGGACTGTGACATAAGTCCATAGAAGAAAACCGCAAGAATGACGAGAAAGCGTTCATTTCTTGCGGTTTTTTGGGTAAAATAAAAAGAGCACCGGTTCCCGCCAATGCCCCCTTTTTGTTCCCGCTCATCATAAAACTTCGTTAAGATTGCTTCAAATTTTTCAACCGAAGGTTCATTTTCTACGAGGGCAATTTCTTCAGCGGTTAAATATTTCTTCAATTCTTCTAATTGTTCTATGCCATATTCTTCCTCGATCTGATTCAGTAACAGGTACTCAAGCGCTTCTTTCATTTCGCTTTCGTTTCCAGCATTAACGACAAACGCCAGTTCTTCTTCATTGGCATTGTCAAATACTTTTTCATCAAAGGGCGCTACTAACTGAAGGTCTTCCAACGAATCAACGACTGCAAAGTTTCATCCAGTGGCAGTCGTTTGTGTCTGTTCTGTCACAGGATCTATTGTGGCACTCGTTTCTTCGTTATGAGCTTGCTTCGTTGCTGCCTCAACTGAATCCGTTGTCAGATCCGTTTGATTACTGGTGCTCGTGGTGGTTTGACTCGTAGCGTCATTCGTATCCGATGTTGTAGACGCAGTCGCTTGGCTTTCTTCAGGCATTGCTTGGTCCGCTTCTTCGCTAGCAGGATCGGTGGTTCCTTCGACTTGACTCGTTTCGGTTAGCGCTTGTTCTTCCAGAGAATCCGCATAAGCGAGTCCACTTGGTAAAACCGTTGCCGATAGTAAAACCCAAACACTTGTGGCAATCCCCCAGGTAAATATTTTTTTCTTTCCCATTTTTTCTCCTTATCTCCCTGTTATCAAAAAAATAACATCTTATATATAAATAAACACCTAAATTATTTTTTAATAAATATTAAGTAAGAGAATACCATCCATCCAGAAAATTATAAAAGAACATTTTCGCAAGAGTGGCGGGACGTTTTTGCCACACCAAGGTTTATTTACTAGAGAATCTTCCCTTTAATTGGGTGTTTTATCGAGAAACCCTTGATTACAAGCATAATAAAAGAACAGTTAATTTCACTTATAAGTAGTTATTCACTGCCATAATGGTTAATCAATTGATACTATTGCATTGATGAAACATTCAGGAAGAAGTTCTTTTGCCATTTAAGTAGTTAAAAAAATGACACTTAAATAGGAAAATGACACAATGATGAAGAATAGAAATATCGTTATTTTAGACGTATATAAATAACGATCATTTTCTATATTTATCAATATAAAATAAAGTTAAAATCAAATTAAAAAACGTTGTTTATATTTTTTCGTTTGTTTTTTATCTTTTTCTTTATGATATCTTTTATTAAGAAGAGCCTATTTCTCTTCAATAAACAGAACATAGATTAAGAAACCTGCTAATAAAAGTCAACAAAAAATAGAAATTCTTTGAGTTTGAGAAATGGGCATACCAAATAAAAGCCGGTTTATCTAAAATTTTCGGCTTAAGTGTTCGTATATCAGTGGAGCAACAATCAGAAAGATTGTTCAGAATAAAGCAGATACTCTTTCACTTTAGCATAATAAATGCGCAAAAATTTATTACAGCCAGCGACCATATACACATAATAATGTTTTCCTTCTTGACGCTTTCGGTCAAGAAATTGATAAACAGGGTCGTCTGCCATAGAGGTTTGAAGAAGACATATCATGACTTGAAAAAGTGTCTTTCTTAAATTGCTTGAACCACGTTTCGAAATTCTACGACTTTTAGATTCAAAATTTCCAGATTGAAAAGGTGGGGCATCTACACCAGAAAAAGCGACTAGAGACTGTTTTTTACTAAAGCGCCGAATATCACCAATTTCAGCTATTAGTTGTGGTCCAAGGGTCTCTGCAACGCCGCCCATGCTTAATATTCTGGTAAAGTAGAAGCCAAAAGATTCATTTCTTTCTGTAAATTTGCGATTGTAGCAGCTACTTCGTTTACTTGATTAACCGCAAGTTTAACAAGCTGTTTTGTAAAATCATTGTACGGGAAGGTAGGTAAACAGTTCTTGGCTAAACTATAAATTTCAGTTGCTTTTTTCGAACTTTGATAGTAACCGTTTTTTCTACACCAAGAATTATATAGTTTAGTAAAGCCGTTTAATGAATGTTTCGTTACGCACTCAGAGTGCCAAAATCTATTAGTAAAGTCTAGCCATTTTTCATGCCCGTCGGGCTTTCTAGGACTAGAAAACAGAGTATTACAATGCATGAATGTTTGATCAAGAATGGCAATTAAATTGTTTTTTAAAGCTGTTTTTACTTTCATGTATTGATTGTATTGGCGATTATAGCTTTTCAAAAGGATACGTGATTCATCTTCCTTTGTTTGAGGACGTAACACCTGCCAATTAGCTAAACCATAGTTGGCAATTTTTATGGCATCAGCCTTATCCGTTTTAACTTTTCGGATAGAATTATTTCCAAAATCGTGGATAAGTTTTGCATGAATGATAGAAACAAAGAAACCTTTTTCAATTAAAAATTGAGCACTGGCTTGATAGTATCTGCCAGTGTATTCCATGATTATTTTTGTTTCACCTTCTAGAATTTTAAGATAATCTGCCAAATTATCTAGTTCACTAGGAATGTGAAAAATTTCAAAAGGTTTAGTCACTATTTCTCCTAAAGGACGCATAATTGAGATCATGCTTTTTCCTTTAGAGATATCGATTCCTACAGCGTTCATAAAAAATCCTCCAATCAAGAAATTGTGTAGTGAGGTTCCAACCTAATAGTATTGCCGATTCAATTGCTTGGTGACACGAACGCTACAACAAAAAGGAAGGCTAACAGTTTCATATACGGACGTGGAAAGTCCAAAGGAGGAAACGTTAGTTTCTCAATACCTTTTCATTGTAGCTTAGGCAACACATGGAAGAGATGTAAATCTGCTTCCAAATAAATAGTAGCAAAGGAGAAAAAATGAAAAAAATATTGGGAGGGATCCTCTGTTTACTCGCCATGTTTTTAGTTGGCGAACGGGGACACGTTGGTGCAACTGAAACAACTACGACGGATGAACAAAGCATTGCTACATTTTCAAATGATATTGATCTATTTCAAGTGAATGGGCATGCACGTCGACTAAGCGTTGATACCTATCGCTTAACACCTGACACAGGAAATCGTGCAGGAAGTATTTCTGGTATTGCAGGAATTGATATGACTAAAGATTCTTACTTAGATATGGATGTCAATCTAGGACGTAATCGTAACGGTGCCGATGGTATTGGGATTGCTTTTCATCAAGGAACGATTGGACAAGTAGGTGCCTATGGTGGCGGATTAGGAATTCGTGGTTTACCCAAGGGGATAGGGTTCGAGCTAGACACATTCTGGCAGGCGGAAGATGACAATGATCGATCCTTTAATCACAACTCTACGAACGGTGCACATGCTGGGTTTATTTCCACAGAAAGTCGGGTGTTAACAGCTCTAGCCCCGATGCAATATATAGATTTCACACCAAATCAGTTCAAGAATCTGATTATTAAATGGACAGCAGACCAAAATATTTTACAGGCAAACTATGAAGGGAAAACGTGGGTATTAGAAAACCCTCCTATTGAGAAAGGGAAAAGATATACCTTTACAATTGGGGCTGCAACAGGACTGTATCACAATGAACATATTGTCCGAATTAATAACTTCAATGCATCATTTACACGCCCAACTATTGCAGCAAATGATATACAACTAGTTCAAGGTGAAGCATTCGATCCCTTTGATAAACGAATTAATTTAAATGCATATGATGAAAAAGATGGGAACATTACTGATAAAATTCGAGTGGTGTCTAACCCTGTAGATACAGATGTCCCAGGGAATTATACGGTTACTTATGCAGTAGAAAATAGCTTTAAAGAAACCGTTCGAAAAAGCATCACGGTATCAGTTGTCCGGGAGACTTGGCCTGATGGAAGCCCAGCTGGTTGGCGAATGTTTTCAGGAAAAGAGTTACAATTAATTGAAGATACAGATTTGGCATATATAGGTCGACACGTTTTTTACTCGGAACAACATGCGAGTATTTACAAGCATTTTACTGATAAGGAACGATTTGAAGTAGGAAAAACCTACCAGGCACAGATTATGGTGAAACCAACCGACCCTGTTCTAGAAAATCATTTTGTAAAAGTTTCATTAAAGGCAGATTCTTCTAGCTCAGATTATAAAGAAGTAATTTCGGATCGATTATCTAATGCAGAGAAATTAGACAAAGGATACTATAGATTAACAGCTACGTTTACAGTGGAAAATAAAGAAACTGATCCTACCATTGTTGTAGTGAACTTTAAAGCAGGATATATAGGGGCCATCCTATTTACAGAAGTTATCCCGCCTGCATTTCCTGAAGACGATCAAGATAGTGACCAGGATACTGATCCCAACGATACAGACAACGAGGCGGGTGTTTCTACGCCATCAGTCAGCGTAGGTCTCCAAGATAAAATCCCCTATGTTTTCCTGAACTTATCTTCAAAAGATTTTCTATCAGAATATAGATACGCTGTATTTTTGGATGGAGAGTATTTCATGGGAACATACGCCGGTAAAGCTTACTACTCATTACATGAGTCTTCAACTACCTCTGAGATAGTGAGAAGAAAATTTGATGGTAAGAAGGGTCAATCTATTGAACTTTATAAAGTCCCGGGACTCCCAGGTACTGGCCACAAGGAAAGAGAATTAATCTATTCTACAAAAGTGACAGAAGATCTAAATTTACCAAAAGAAGACTTCTCCTCTTTTATTAAAGGAACAGAAATCTCTGAAGATCGCATTTCGGTAAGATTGAATTCGACTATCTTTGAAACCTCGACTAGATTAATTATTCGTGTAAATGGAGAGTATATTGGAGAAACGTTCTCTGGTAAATCGTATTATATGAGCCGTCGAAATTCAGACAATGGTACAGTTATCATTTCTAAGAACTATAAATTTAATCAGGGAGATATTGTTACATTTGAAATTTCTTCGGGAACTCCGGGGATGAACACATCAAATATGGAAACATTAGAAACTATAATAGTTGAATGATTATCTTTGAGAATTCTATATCGGAAATGTATTGAAAAAGCACTGATCTTTATCAATAAAGAGTGATGAATTGTGCAAAATCAAATTGCTCTTCGACATTTAGTGTTGGTAGAGAGAGATGCAACTGAAAATTTAGTCTCTTTGTCAATAAGTCTAAAGGTCAAAAACCGTGCACTTTATTCTTTTGCGATGCGAGGTCATGTACAAAACACAAGCATACACACAACTGAAATTTGAAGACTTCGACCAGCCGATGGGTTTGACGATGAATCCAGACAATCGCTGGATCAAAAAAAATGAGATGATTCCTTGGGCATTGCTTGAAAAAGATTACCCAAAAATTTCCGCAATAAAAAGGTAATGACGGGAAGTCTTTTCGCATGGCATTCGGTGCACTGATCATCCAAGAAACTTACGGTTATTCAGACGAAGAGTTATCACCTTTTATCAATAATGAATCTGTCTTTGGTGTATTAAAGAAATTAGACTACAAGGGATTACCAATTGTAGTTATTGATAACAACATTGAAAAAATTGGGAATATCTTATCACCAGAAGAACTATCCAATTTACTCGATTTTGGAATATCATTTCAATAAAAAAGAAGGAGAAGGTCTGTGTCTGTAAAGACTCTCTCCTTTTTTGTGTAGAATAACAAAATCACTATTCAATTGTTCCTAAATTAATTATTCTCTTAGTTACTAGATCCGACAAATGATTTATTTGTTGTACATCTTCTAGAGAAAATACTGCATGTTTTACTAACTTATCAACAACGTCTGCTCCGTATTCATCTTTTAAAAAGTCTACGAATGACACACATGGTCTATATGCTCTTGCTAAAACAGTTCGGGAATACCTTATTTCTCCTACTTTCAGATATCCTTTGACCAACAATGACCTAATCACAGCAGCAGTTGTATTTTTGTTCAAACCAGGAACCTTTTCTAACAGTTCTTGCTTCGTTACCGGTTGATTAATATCGTAAAAACAATAAAGAACTTGATTTTCGGACTTGCTTAATTCTGACAAAGTAATCCCCCTCTCTTATCAATAATTTATATTTTTAAGATCCAACATAGATACACTTATATTTTATAATATGCTTTTATTATATAAAAATCATTCGTTTATAATAAAGTACAAACAAAGGTCAAGCACGCGAAGAAAATTAATGGGGGGCAGAAACTTAAAATTTCTGACCCCTTGATATCATTAAGTAACTAGCCGTCATAAATCGTTTCTCGCTTGCCAGCTTTTATAACTAGAACCAAAGCAGAATCATCACGAATATCACATATTAATCTATATTTTCCTATTCGATATCGCCACAAGCCACTTTTATCAGCAGTAAGACCTTTTCCAGTCCATCTCGGATTTTCACAACCGTCGATATTCTTAGTCAACCAAAGCAGAATCTGCTTTCGAATGGGTTTATCTAACTTCAAAAATTCTTTTTGTGCGCGTTTATCAAATTCAACGTGATACTTCATAAACCTTCAGCCTTCATCATGTCTTTAAGAGAGACAGATTCACCAGATAGATTCTTTAGAGCTTCAGATCCCGCTTGCAAGTCCAGATAATCTTCTATTTTTTCTGTTAATGCTTGCTTCATTAAAGTTGATAAAGGCTGACCAGTTAGTTCAGCATAACTTTGAAAAAATGCCTCTTCTTGTTCATTCAATCTTATCGTAGTAACGCTCATTATAATCCCTCCTTTTATCTATACAACCATAGTATTACAATGTAATACAAAAGTCAATCTTTTATAATTTAGAATACCTATTGATCATCGAATCTACTTTTTTGTATCTTTGGTTCTTCAGCTGAATTTCCTTTTCTGTTAGATCCTCATAACATATGAAAAAACCAATCATATCTTTTACTTTTAAAATATCCTGTCGGTCTGTGACACAACAATACTCTTTTACTGATTTATCAACAATAATCGCATGGTCATTGTAAAAGTAAATTCTTTTTAATTCAAATTTTGAAGCCAATTGAATTCACCTCACTACGTCTTTTCATCAGTATCTACTAAAACAAACCGATTGGTGCCAGTGATTAGTTGATACCTCCGTTGACAAGATTTACATTTATAAAACTCAGTCGGGTACATAAACTCGTATTTTCGTTCATATACTTGTTGTGCGAGTTCCCCGCAATCGCATTTAACCCACTTTGGCGGCCAGTACAAACGTCTGTTGTAAGGTGTCCATTGACCACCATAACACGCTCTTTCTTGTGACAAGACCATCGCTCCTTTCATCGAGATCCTAAACACTTAACCGTTCTTTTTCTGTAAAGCGAATCCCTTCAGCATAGCCTGAGTAAAACGCTTCATCATTTTTTGTTTGATGCGAAGTATCCTTTCCAGGTACCAATTCCATTTGTTCTAATTCCTCCTGAACGATTCCAGGCACCTGCAAGGCGATTTCATATCCATTTGAACGTACTTGATTTCTGAATGTTTTAGACAATCCGACCAAGTATCCTTCTATATAATCTTGTTTTAACTGCCATTTACGTTTGTATTTTCGTTTGATTTCAGGTAACTGTAGAAACTGTCTTGCACAATAACTAGTTCTTCCTCTGGCATATTCAAAGGTAATTTGCGCAATTTGAACGTCTGATTCTATTCCCACAAACCGCAATTCTATCGGAGAATCTGCGACATAATACGTTTGGACACGAAAGTTTTCTGCAATGATTGACGCTAGTCGATAGAGCCATTTTTGCGGACACCCTTGGTAAATAACCGTATCAATCACTGCTTCTGATTTTTGCTCTTGCTTGTAATCAAACACGTCCGATTCATCGATATTATTGTTCTTTTATAGTTTTATTAGAAGGGCAAATCATCATCTGAAACGTCCAACGTTGCGCCTACTGATGCGCCTGTTGGCATGTCGCCATCACTTGGGAAACCCGATGGTACTGGCTCGTTGTAATTCTGACGATTGGCTTGCTGATTGGATTGACTCGGTTGTGTGCTTTGACGTTGTTCGCTTGTTGCCTTTGATTCCAACAATTGAAAACTCTCTGCTACAACTTCAGTTACATAAACAGCTGTTGCCCTTGCTGATTGTCATAAGAACGTGTTTGAATTCGTCCGGTCACGCCTAGCAAAGTTCCCTTGCGAGCATAATTAGCAAGGGTTTCCGCTGGTTTCCTCCAAATCACACATTGAACGAAGTCTGCTTCACGCTCTCCGACTTGATTGGTAAAGTTTCGATTGACTGCAAGGGTAAATGTAGCCACACCTTTTCCACCGCTCGTATAGCGCAAATCAGGGTCTTTCGTTAAACGTCCTACTAAAGTCACATTGTTAATCATATTTTTTCCTCTTTTCTATTAAATATATTTTTAGTTCCAATAATTGATAAATAGCCAAACACAAAGCACAACAATTACAATGCCCACTACTTTTTTAATCGCTTTTTTCACGATGCCACTTAAAAATCCAAAAGCCAGTGACCGAAGTATTCCGATACCAAAGGCACTTCCTATAAGCGGAATCATTCTTTCAATCATTTCCTTTGGCATTAGTCATATTCACCTCTGAGTTTTTTCGCACACGGAGCACACACATAACCTACACCCCAAGCACCATTAGGATATTCAATTAACATGTAGCGACATTCTTCACACTCGCCGTAATCAGTCGCTTCACTTTCAAAGTCGATCGATTGTTGTAAGCGTGCTAGGTTGATTTCAATCGTTCTTAGCCGTTTCATACCATGGTCATCTTCTCGATACACGTCGCAATAAGCGACTGGGGATTCGATATGATTGACACCTATAACGTCCCCTCGTGAAATGAGTTCCTCCTGAAAGACAAAAGAATTCTTACATTTGTACTTTTTACCATCATATATCTTCATTTTTTATTGGTACGAAAGGGTCATGAAACCCTTTCGTACGCCTCCTTTTCCGTTGTTTTGTGCTGTTCTTTGTGCAAGTCTTTCAGGGATTCGATTGCCTGCTTGATTCCCTCTAATTCGGTCAATATATATTTTTCGCCTAACTCTATCCAATTTATTGGCATTTCAATCATTCCTTTCCTGATTCTTTGGCTTAGAGTTTCCCAAAATGTCCGATCGTTTCGAGGAAAACAAGGGCATGTGCTAAATCGTAAACGCTGTTTAAGGTGTGTCTGCGGTAACGAATCGAACTAGAACGGTCTTTCATCATCAATGAAATTGATTTGTCTTTGAAAAAGGCAACGGCTCTCATCGACTCTGTTTCAAAAATTTGTTCACCATCGTATGTGTCTAACTGTTCTAAATATTGATAAATGACTTCTGCTTGCGCATATCTCGCTAAAATCGCTTGCTCTATAACATCATCGTCATAGTCGCAAAACACATACGTATTACAGCCCTCTAATATTTCACCTTGTACTTTTTCGTCATAGCGAACGCTCCCCCACCGTTTTTGGATTTCATGACGAACTTTTTCCGTTTCAAGCGTTAAATCATGTAATGTTACTTTGATAGAAGTGCTACCGTAGCCCACCATTTCAACCCGAATGCGTACCTTTTTCGTATCAATTCCTTGCTCTCTCAAACTCTTTTTGATGCTTACTGCGCTAATTTCCATGTGAATCTCTCCTTATTGGTCGGTTTTTGTTCCTGACAAGTTCATTTCAGTTAAGCGATTTGTGGGTGGTGAAAAAATTTGATTGTATTGACTGTCTGCAACGATTTGTTTAGAATTCTCCTTTCTTTGTTGGTTGATATCGATCATTTCGAGCTGAAGCTGATAGCGGGTTGGCGTGCTTAGCCCTTACACCTGTAGCAGGCAGAAAAAAAGGGAGTTTTTCCGCCCCTTCTTTTTCTGAATGCGGAAGGTGTATAAGCACTTTCGCCAGACCGATAGCAGCTGCTCGTTGGAACGAAACCGACAAACAGGAATGAAACAAAGCCGTTGCGCTCTGACGGTCAATACAATCTAAAAAAGATTCCGGCATCGGAATCTTACGCCCTGCGGAAATCATTGCTTGTCAATGAGGTTCCGCTTCTCTTATTACTTGAACTTTATCTTGACTCTTTTGACCTTTTTAGAAGTGATCACATGGCTTCTTCCGTAGCGGCGGTGGTGGTTGGAGCGAAGGAAGAAATACGTCTATGCAGCAAAGAAAAAACCAGTCCAAATGCCCTAGAATT
>JAHBCN010041688.1:0-21818 GCA_019359885.1 Listronotus oregonensis | reverse complement strand
TTAAGGATTTAGACTGGTTCATATGGTATAATAGTAGGTGACAGTAAAGTTTAATCGACGGTGGCGAATCCTTGAAAGAAGGTGGTGCGTATGAAAATACTCACAAAATCTTATGAAAGGAGAAGCCTTTTGTCTGCATACGAAACAATTCAGACCATCCTTGGCTTTGGTATGTTTACCATTGCTTTGATCAGTCTGGTTGTCAAGTTGCTTAAAAACGACAAAAAACATATTAAGATTAGTTATGTAAGCTAAGGCATTGGCTTACATAACTAATTTTTTTATAGTTAAGGTGAAGAATAATCCGAACGGTTATTAGAACAATAAGTCCGTACAAAAAACAGGGTATCTTTACTATCTCTAATTGAATCAGTTTTAATATGTTGGATCTATAAGATCGTGTATAAGAAAGTGGAATCGCTAGAGCTAGGTAAAGTTCTTCAAAAATTTTATTTGGAGGTATATTTATGAATTACACTGCAGCGTTTGATGTTGGTATGGGGAAAAGTTATATGGTTTTATATGATGAACAAGCGTGTATACTTCAGAAATGGATTTTCCACTCAAAAGAATCTTTCATGCAATTAAAAAGGTTGTTTGATGTACATTTCTATAATGAGTTTGATTCACTAGATATAGTATTTGAAGCTACTGGTGTGTATTCAAAACCCTTAGAACGATTCTTTCTAACCGAGGGTTACCGGTATTCCAAATTAAATCCTTTAGAGGCAAGTTTCCAAGCAAAGACACTGCGAAGAAATAAAAATGATAAAGCTGACGCACATAGTCTTGCTAAATCTTATATGGTAAATAAAACGAACTTCTATAAGTCATCAGACAAAAGGTATGATGAACTCAAACAATTATCACGATATTACTCCGAAATAGATGAAGAACTTTCTATCGTAAGAGGGCGACTTCACAGCTGTATTCAAGCCACTTTTCCTGAACTAGAACAATTATTTACAACAAAGAGTCATTTATTTTTAAATATTGTTCAAATCTACCCACATCCTCAGTTAATCCTTAAGGATTCTAAAACTATTATAAAAAATAAGATAATAAAACATACACAGAAAAATATTTCTTCCTCACGTGCTCAAAATAAAGCTAAGCTTTTGATTGAAGCAGCTCAAAACAGTTATCCTGCGGTAGACGAGCTCCACCCTGTAATTCTTCAAGTGCAACACTACGCTCGTAGATATCAAGAACTAATGACCCAAAAAGATGAGATTACAGACTTAATGTATACTCTCACCCAGGGACTTCCAGAATATGCTATTCTACTAAGTTTTCCTGGAATTGGCGTTAACTCTGCAGTAAGAATAGTTGCCGAATTAGGTGATATTCGACGGTTTGATAACTCAAAACAAATCAATGCATTTGTAGGTATTGACGTAAGAAGGTATCAATCCGGAAAATTTCAAATGCGGGATAAAATAAATAAACGTGGAAATAAAAAACTTAGAAAGATTCTTTACTTAGTTATTTTGAATATGATTCGAAATAAATCGACAGAGAAGAATCACATTAAGGAATATTACTATAAATTAAAGGCTGATCCAATGAACAAATGTCACAAAGTTGCTGTAATTGCTGCTATAAATAAGTTGCTAAGAACGGTATTTTACTTAGTTAAACAAGATGTCCTGTATGACTATGAGAAGGCCATAACGCATTAAAATTTTTAATATAAGGGTGAAAGGTTATTTGTTATGCTCTTTTTTATGAGAAAGTAAATAAAAAAGAAACTAGTTCCACCTAAGGAAAAAATTTCTTTTAACTATTGACTAATCGTAAGAAATAGCCGTCACTTTAGCGAGCCGACTAGCTATTTCCTTTTGTAAATAGTAAGTTTTATCGTCACCGTTTTTGGGTTTTTTTTCCCGGGGGTTTTTTGTCGGGAACCCCTTTTCTACTTATTATACCTGGGGCGCTGAAAACTACATAAACGCCGAAAAGGATAGTGTCAAGAATTTGTTGGAAAAGTTTTTAAATTTAAATTTATTATTGAATGTTTATTTATCAAGGGATATTTACTGCATAAGACTAACTATTTGCTTACGTGTTCCAGTAATTAAACCTTTTTTTCCAAAAAGGGGGTGGCAAAAAACTGCGGATTGAATTCCCCTTTTGGGGGAAAACCCCGTTTATTTTAAACGTTTTAATTTTTGTTTTTTTTTTTTATTTTTTTGTTTTCATTCTCTAAATAAATCAATAACTCTCCTTGGTTTTTTAGAAACACACGTAACTTGGCTATATTATTTGCCCCTTTTTTCCCCCCCCCCCGGGGAGAACTTAAACGAGGGATAAAAATGGCCACATGTCCCGGGGGCCCCACAAAAAATGTAATCCTCATTGTGTTGTTTCTGTATAGCTGCCCAATTTCCTAATAAATTTTTTGGGGGGGGTGAAATGTTCTTTTTTTTAATTCAGGGGAAAAGTACCATCTTCTATACGATTTTAAAAAAAGGTTTTTACATTTTTTCGGGGTTTTGATCGATCCAAGGAAGAGGGCCCGTGAAAGAAAGATGCCAATACAAGCTTTTTTCACATATTTTACTACATGAAATCGATCTAAAACAAAAAATTTCTTCGTAGATATTCCCCCCCTTTCCCTTTAAAACCTTTTTCCCCTCTCCTGAAAAATAGATTTTTTCCACTGCTTTCAAGTCATAAGAATCATCTAAGTAACTGTATATTTCCTCCCAAAGACGTTGGCTATCTTGATAGAGGCCACTGAAGTAGTGACAATTTTTAAGCTTTTTCCGTGTCGATTTTCCAGGTTCATTTTCGTAACCTTCATGAACATAGACTAATTTCATAAAACGGTTCACTCCATCTTGATAAGCAACATGATCTTCGTCAGCTTCAATATAGAGCACCTTTGGTGTCTTACTTTTTTTCTTAGTAGGGGCGATTAAATTTTCCATATCTACACGATGAATGATATTTTTTATGGTTTCTTTACTTGTGATTCCTGTATGTTGAAATTGAGTGATAGTTTTTTGATAGGATCGTTCCGATGCCGTTTCTAGAATTTTGGTTTTTAATCCTAAATCTACCCGCTCGTACGGTACCATACCTAAATACTCGTCTAATAGATAAGAGAAGTGGCCGTCTTTTTTGTGCTTATAATACGTACGTCTAATTTCTATTGGTCCGATCAACGTAGCACAGACTTTTGTGTCTTCACTACGTTGGACATACCATTCATGCTTTCTAATGGCTGATTGACGCAAGGCAGCGTCAGCTTCTGCAACTAATGTTTCAACCATGGAGGTCCCAATTTCATTGACGCACGTCTGAATATTTTCTACAAGATCAGTAAAACTCACTTCATGATTTTGGATACCAACAAATTGTTTTATCATTTCTTGACTGATTTTTTCAGCTGCTTGTTGTACAATGTTCATAAGAGATTCCTCCTTGTTGATGTTTTAAGGTTTCAAGCACCTTCATTTTAACACATCAGGAGAAATCTCTATTTTTATTTTCCAACAATTATTTTACGCTAACGCCGAAAAGGGAAAGCTCGTCTTTCCTTTTTTTGTTGCCCCGTAAGCGGTGGAGGCGGTCGGAGTGTCGGGGCAACAAAAAAAATCATCCTAATGCAACTGATCCTCAAAAATTGCCACGATCGTGTTCATGGTCTCCATTCTTTAGATTTTATCTTTCATTGATAAAGGCGTTTTCATCTAACATTTGTTTCAAGACTGAAGTAAATTTATTACTGGATACGATGTGCAGTCGATCAAACGCTGTAGGATCTATCTTTAATTTTTCGTCTTGTTGTTTCAATATAAAATATTCCTTGAACGTGTCCAGGGAGTTATAAATTATGTTGCTGGGTGTCACATAAACTAATTGAGCATTTTTTTTCTGAGTAAGAACACGAAGGTACTTAGGAAAGATTGCCTTGGTGTATCGATTTTGAGACTTGAGTGTCAGCTCAATTTCAAAATGCCAATTACTAATTTTGTTCATTCGATTTTCAAATCGTAAAATATAATCTGAAACATGAAAGAGCGTACCTTTTTTTGCTTTGGACATATCTTTCTTCTCGTACATTTGTCTGCGCTCTGACTGAGCCAACAGAAATGTTGGTTTTGTTTTTGCCAAGCGAATGGATTCAATTAAATAATTTGTAACCTCGATATGATGCTTCAAATTATACTCAGGGACTTTGGGAAATGAATATATGCCCCCTATTGAATTATGCCCTTTTTTTGTTAAGTAAAAATATCTTTGATTTTCTTCCTCCTGTATTTGAATAAAATCAATCATTTCTAGTTTAATTAATGCAGCGAGTCGCCTATAAACTGAACTTTTACCTATCGGAAATTCTTGATTAATTAATAGTAGGATTTGGGTAGCGGTCATTACTCGTAATTCATGCAGTAAATTCAAAATCAACCATTCGGAATTTTCCTTCTCAAAAGTATTATACTTGCTGTAAAGTAATTCTCGAATTTTAATCACATCTTTCATTTGCTTTGGTTTGTTTATTAAATTTGTGGCAAACTCAGCCAGATAATATCCTCTTACCTCTTTTTGGTACAAAGAATAGCGACAGCCCCTTCAAGGTTTGGTGAAGGGGCGCGGGCGCAAGGGGTTGTTGTTGCCTCGAACCAATATTTTTAAGTTATCTAGTAAAAGTGAAGACTATCTTTTTCTGGGTTATGGTTCGGACTACACTAATATACAATCAAAACTAAGGCATCAATATCTCATTTAGGTTTATGGTTCTGTGCCAGCCCCTTCAAGACTTGGTGAAGGGGCGTTGGCGCAAGGGGTTGTTGTAAGTTCCCTCTTTCAATGATTGAAAGAGGGCGGAGGGTGATAGTTAGAGACCCCCATGAATGGGGGTAGGGGGTTGATCCCTTTAATCTTTTACATCTTCCACTTATCTACTCTTCTTACTTTGATCTATCATAATTTGTTTCGCTTAGTGGGCGCCTTGCCGCTGTTGTCACTGGTTTATTTTTCCGGTTCCTGACCATTTACGGTAAAACTGGGGATTTTTCCCACGTTGTCCGTAAATGGTCAGGAATTTTGCTTTAGCAAAAAGGAAGAATAAACCTTGGTGTGACAACGTTCAGCGGCAAGGCGCCCACGGCCTCCCATTCCCACCTTATTCCCATCTTGTTCCCACCCTATTCCCACCTTATTCCCAAATATCAGGATTAAATTTCATCGATTAGCCGGATTTGTGACGTACACACGCACGGCTTGTTCGCGTACGCTTTTAGATTTTCGATAGACCACAAACTCGCCTTGACGTAAATCTTTGAACTCGTCTGGATGGACTGAAAAGTTTCGAACGTTACGAACCGTTCCTCGTGAAGCTACCCAATCGGTCTTCTCAACGTCACTATAGCCATGCTCTTGTTCCACCATTGAGGTCTTCTCGACGTCGCTATAGGTTCCAATTAAAGACGTCCATTGATCGACTTCTTTTCCTGAATTGACCTGACCGATAAAGTACGTATTGCAGTTACCAACCATCTGTTCTGTCAGTATTGGATCGATTCGATCAATGTCTGCTAACATCTGTGGACTGAAAATTGTATGAAGTCCAGCTCCCCTTCCTTTGTTTACCGTATCTAAAAATGAATCGTTCATGTAGACAGACGGTTCATCACAAACAAGTAAGAAAGGTTTAAATTCACTGTAGATATAATTCTCAGAAGCTAAGTAATTCACTTCGGAAACAAAAAATTGAGCGAGTGTTTTAATGTAATCTTTGTACACCAACCCGTTCAATGTCAGAAACATGACCTCATTATTTTGGCTGTCTTTTAATAAATCAAGCTCTTCAACGCCTTCTTCAGATGTATCAAACAGGTACCCTAGCTCGCTATCGATCAACATATTGATGTTTGTCTGCAGGGCTTCTGACGTGGCATAAAGGTAAAATGGATTGTCTTTATGTTCGTAGCGCATGAACAATTTTTTGAACATATCCTTTTCTTTTTGAGGAAGAAGATAGCGAAAGCGCCGGATCAAATAGTACAGCTCTTCTAATGGCAAGTGGTCTGGATTGATCTCAATCAACGTTTCACCGACGGGATCACTACTGATTTCATCTTCAATATCCAACTCTTCCAAGCGATTTTTCTTTCGCTGGTCATCGGTTTCCTCGCTGTCTTCTGTCTCTTTTTTCTTTGAAGTGGATTTCTTTTTCTTCTCTTCTTTTTCTTCGACAGCCATGAACAGTAAGTCTTCTTTCTCGTCTAGCTGCGTATCCAAAAACTTCATTAATACATTTCTTGGTAGGAAGTACTCGGACACTTGCTGAAGCGTCCGATCGATTCCAAACAAGTCTAAAAATTGAATCGTTGCTTGAATCAGTGATTTTGCTGCACCAGAATAGAAGACACTTTCCGTTTCGGCAAGTGTGATCAGTCGGTCCCGAACCATAACACTGTTCCCATGTTTGATGGGATTGTACCGGACGTTTTCCGTATCGCTAAAAACTTTGACTGATTTTCCGTACTTGTTAGCGATTCCCTCAATCGATTCTAAGGTGTCTTTGGCTCCTTTTCCATCGATGTACAAGATCGGAATATTGTGTTCGATCGCATAGTCGATAAAAATCATATTTAAGGTGGTTTTCCCACTTCCTGTCGTTCCGGTAAAGGTCGCATGTTGATTCAACTCAGAAAATGACATGGTATAAGGATGACCGAATTCCTCTACTCCAACGAACAAAGGCGGCTCTTTGGTCGTGGTTTCACCCATACCTCTTCGTTCTCGTACTTGGGTTCTTTCTTTTTTTTGTTCTTCTTTAAATCGTTCATTTTCTTCTTTCACGATGTCAAACTTGTTCTCTTTTCGTTTCTTGTAGTCTTTACTTTTGCGAATCATTGATAGTTCTTCTTCTTTGGACTTTACTTTCCGTTTGCTGACGAATCCAACAACAAGCGCAAAAAATGCACACTGTGTGGCGGATCCAAGCAATAACGCAAACAAGCTGCCAATAGTAAATGGCAGCTTGTTTGGTAAGAAATTAAGCGGAAAGAAGTTGTAACAGCTGAGGTAAATAATTGGTGTCCAAAGAAACGCTAGAAGAAAATTGACGAGTAATCCACCAAAATAAACGACGGCCGATAGCACAAGGTATCGTTCAAATAAGGGGATATAGTCACGTTTCCCTAAAGCGCCATTCTTTTCTTTTTGACTGATCCAAAACAAAAAGCAAAAAGGAATGAGCCCGACAATCGTGAAAGGATAGAAGACCAACAACAGCCCAGAAACGATTAGGCTGATCTGACTTAACTTTCCTTGTGGCTCTTTTGCGCCGCCTCCTGAAGGGGACTTATCTGAAAAGGCGGCGTCAAATGCTCCTTGATTCCATATACTCATAGTTACTTTCTCCTCACTGGTTGACTGACGGTTTGATTGTCTTTCTTAAGGTATTTGTCTGCTCCGGCATGTTTTTGTTCATTACTCGTTGCTTGTTTCTTTGCGGATTTCCCGCGTTCTTTTTTCGGTGCCTTCGCTGAATTTCGAACCGTTTGTTCTTTTTTATGCGTTGAATTTGACCCTTGATTCGACGCAAGTTCTCCTGTGGTACGATCTACTTGACGAGCATTAGTTTCGACACTCTTTGTCTTTGCGCCAACATCTGAAGGACTTTGTGTCGGTTCACTACGTTCTTGACGTTGTTGAGCAGGTGTCTGCTTTCCTGTCTTAGCGACTTTGGATCCAACGGCAGCTTCCTTAGAAGAGGATCGTTCTGATTGTTTCTCTCTGCCCTGCGCTTCCCCAGAACCAGTTGACTGTTCCTTACGATTCGTCCGCTTGTCCGATTCTTCCTGTCCCTGGCGTGGTTTATTCAAGTCTTGAGACGACGCTTCTTCAGGAGTAGGCGTAGATTGTTGAGGAGAATCTGCGGATTGCTGTCTATTTTGACGTCGATCACTGACCGGTCCAGATTGACCATTTGTCTTATTCAATTCATTGTCATCTGAACCTGATTGTTCTGAAGCCTTTGGATCAACTTCTTTACGAGCGGCGCGTTGCGCGCGCAAGTCCTGCTTGTCTTTGTCTGTTGGTTTATTCAAATCTTGCCCATTTGCATCTTTTTCTTTGTCCGTAGATTCAGCTTTTTTATTCGCTTCTGCGGCTTTGTTTCGTTCGGCTCTAAGGGCATTTTCAGGTTTGTTTTTCTTGTTTACCTCGTTCAACCCATGACTGGAAGCACCATTCTTTTCAGCTGCAGCTTGTTTCTTCTTATACCGCTCTTTGGCATCTTCTCGTTGCTGTTGACGTGCCGCTTTTTGCGCTGCTTGTTCAGCTTTTGCCTGCCTATTTGCTTTAATCGGGTGTCGTAGAGCCATTCCCATACGACTTAATTTGCTTGCGTAGGGTCCAGGTGTGAAGATAATGCCCAAGAACCGTCGAAAGGTCCAAAGAAACGGCGGTGCTAAGATCCAGGCGATAAAGGTGATAATTCGATCCAACGGATCCGTGGTATGATTGTTCATCACACTATAAGCCAGTGTTACATAACTCATGAAAATCACCATCAGTAGGCTGATCCCACCTTTGATAAACATGATCGTTCCCAATCCTTTGAAATAACTACCTAAAACATCTTTTCCTTGAATCAACATGGCAAATAACAATGCGATCGGGAAAAAGACGGGAATCGCAACCAATAAGAACTGAAAGGCGATTCGTACGATCCCTAGTAATCCATAAATGAAAAATTGAAGTGCGTTCGTTAGTAGGTATAAGAACGCAAGATTTATCCAACGAAAGGCGTTCGTATAGATTGGGTTAGTGTTGCCTAACTCATCTACTTCATATTCCGTAATATCTTCTACAAAGGCTACTTGGGCTTCTGAAGCTGAGTCATTATCTAGTAATGCCCCTATCCGATCAAAACTTTGACCGTTGTATTCAACCGCTTGTTCTCGTATCTCTTCTTCGTCTGCAGTGCCATATTGCATGTAAAGATATGGCACATACACATTGTTGTAAAAGACCTCTGCGGCCAATCGGTTCGCTAAATCATTGTCATCCTCTTCACCATTTCCAGGGACAAAGTGTGTTTGTCCTTCCGGCTTGAAGTTGGGATTGACCCCTGCAAGAGCTTTTTCTAGCTGGTGATCGATTGAGATCACGCCGTCAAAGAAAAACTCATTGCCTTTTGGATCCGTAAAAATCGCAAACGAAATCATAGTCAGTATCGCTAGTCCAAAGATTTTAACTGCTTCAAAGAATTGTCCGGTCGTTGCGTATTTAAGCACCATAAAAAAGGCAACCATAACCAAACCAAAGGTTGTGGCTACGTTGACCAGGGAATTGGCCAAGTCTAAAGACAATTCCTGAAAGGGTTCCTTCACTTGTGTCGCCAGATCCAAAGAGAACAGACCTTTGACCATTCGTGCATTAAAACGCCCGACTCCAGAAGCTGCTGACCACATCCAGTGCGATCATGAAATATGTCGAATTGTTATTTTTTTTCGACCTAATTCTTTTCATTGGAAAACTGAATTTTGTTCGTATCTTCGATAAATTTCATCTTTATCTTCAGCTGGTGGCTTATTCACCACTGGAAAGCCTTTTTCTTCGCTGACGGCTACATACATGACTTCTGTTTTCGCTTCTGCTTGAATCGGGTGTGACGCGCTTAATCCAATGAACGAAAATAATAAAACAAGAAACAGTAGACACTTTTTCTTCATAAGTTCCTCCTTTCTAGAATTCATCCTCTTGTTCAAGTGCTAAGGCTTTTTGTGTTCCTTCATCGGACGTATCGGTCGATTTGATTGCCTCAAGCCATTCTGCGAACAAGACATCGATCGCAATGGCTTGATTTCTGCCCTTATGATCCTGAAACAGACAGGTTCCTTGCTTCAAGGATTCGATCCGCTCTTTGTTGCTTTTGTTGACGGACATACCAAAAAAGGAAAGAACTTGTTCTTGTTGATCCTTGGCTTTTGGTTTAAAGGCAAATTTATAGGAAATCAGATCATTCGCCGTTTCTTTGTCGAAATCGGCGAATGACTGCATGAGGATCGTCATATCTGTTCCATACGCCCGCCCTTTACGCAAGTTGTCTTCAGCCAGGTATTTTCCACGCGGCGTATCCATAAACCCTTTGGCTTCGTCGATAATGACACTCGCATCTTCTTCCATATTCGTTGAGAAGATCGATACTAAGTGCATGATCACGTCCATAATCGCTTCACTAGCGATTTTATCAGGTCCCAAGTTCCCATATTCCTTTTCTTCTTTTGTTGGTAAGGATAGTCCTTGGATCCCTAAAACGGTGACCTGGGAATGAAACCCGATGGATTCACTGTCATCGTCTCCAATAATGACTTTCCCGATCCCTTTTTTGTAACTATTTAATACTGCGCCTAAATCTTTATCCTCTTGTCTGATCAGATCGATGACGGCACTGAGGTGCCGGTGGTCTGCTTGTTGATCCACCGCTTCGATGGCATCAATAATGATTCGCTTCAAGCGAGCAGCTTTTGACGGGTCTTGATTCACTTCTCCTAGTTGAAACAAGACTTGTCTTGCTTCTAACATGCCTTGCTCCCCAGGTAATAACATCAATGGATCCAATATGCCTCGGTATTGATCATCCGTTGATAAGGTAAGGAAATGGATACTATCACAAAGCGCCACAAACTCGGGGTAATGACTATATTTGCGTTTGGCATCATGAACATATTTCACCATTTCGTTCTTTGGCTCAATATAGAGGGTCTTTTGACCAAAGAATAAAAGCCAAAGGAAAATATATTTGACCAGGGTGGATTTCCCTTCCCCTGAAGGTCCTGTAATGACGGCATTCCCGTTGGCATGGACACTTCCTTCAACATTTTTCTTCGTTAAATGAGGTGAAAAGTAGACTAAGTTACTTGAGAACTGAATCGCTTCTTTGACATTTTTAAAATCCTTATGAGTGATGATTCGACCAAGTGGAAGACCATATTTATTTCCGACTGTTCTGTAAAGATCAAATCCTAGATCCATGAGATAACTCGTCGTGGCATGTTGTTCATAGTCAAAGAAGGTATAAGGCGCCCCTAGCTGACTTTGATAGAAATAGGTCAGTTGATCGACCAGTGGGCGATAAAGCTTATAGTCCGTGCCTTTGAAGACGAGATTCAAATGATCGATTCGTTCTTCAAGCTCTTCTAAGGAGTCGGCACTGATCATAAACCAAAGAGAAAAACCGACTTTTCGTCGGTTTTCTCTTTTTAGATCATGATGAAGTTTCTTCAATCGTTCGTCCCCAATCAAGATCACTTCATCGTCGTCTAACTCGGCATTCGCCGTATCATGGTCGTCCATTTGTTCTTTGATCCGCTTGAACATTTTGCGGACATGTTTCATATCTTTTTCAGTCGGAGTAAAGCGTGCTGGTGTGAAAATATCGATCGGAAAATAGCAGCTGCTCTTCACTTCATGAATAAAGCCACTGCCAAATAGCGAACTTGGCATCCCCACTAGTGGAAGAAAGACGGTGTAGTGGGTTTGATCCATCTGTTCAATGGTCAAATAGCCTTTATGCATCGTCACGATCCCTTCGGTCATTTCTGCGTCACTAAACTCTTCAGGAATGACGGCTGTGTTTGGGTGATAGAGGTGGTATTGAATTTTTTTTAGCTCTGTTTCCGTTGCACGTCGGACACGTTTGGCATGTAAAAGATCCTGGTACAATGCTTCTTCTTTTTCAATATAAACCTTAGAACTTACTTGGGTTTGTGCCGGTTGCCCTGTCACTACCTCTCGAACCTTTTTGGCAAAATCATCTTTGAATAATCGAATGAAGTCGATTGGGTCTACTGGAATCGGCTTATTGGTTAACTTCACTAATAAGAGTGTCTTTGATCGAGAGATTTTCAGTTCTTGATTCAAAATACTGAAGGCCTCGTCATAATAGTAATCGCCAATGCTCTTTAATGGGCCACGGACCAATTCTGTTTTTGTTGTGTCGAACTGTTTCTTCAAAGGAAATCGCTCAGAGATATCAAGTACCCTGTATTCATATTCATCATGGGCAAAAAGTTCTTGGCCATCATCAATATAGGGCTTAAAAAATTCTGGTTCATTCAACGGAAAGTAGGTCTTATCGATCACATAGGCTACCCAAACATGACCGTCCTTCATGAAGATAAAGTTTCGAAACCAGCTGTCTTGAGGGGTTTGTGCATAGGCTACTTGGGTTTCCATTGATAGACACGTCCTTTTTTCCTTTTATCTACAAACTGAAGTGGGGTTTCCATGAATCCTACTTTATGACCATGTTCTGTTTGCGTATTTCCTCTGGCGGTTGCCTTAAATCGCCCCATCAGAAAAGAGGAGAAGCGTTTCTTATCCCATGACAAGCTAAACAGCACCCACAAACCAACGCTCAGGAAGAAAATTAGAACGATCCATGTTTGGCGAAAGAGATTACTTAAAAAAGTAATCCCAAACACCAAAGAGAGAAGCCAGGAGCCAAAAACAAGTCCGGCTATGACCCCGATACCAATCAAAAATGAGACTTTGACCCCTTCAGGGAAAAAGCGACTCAAATTGATTGTACCGATGGCATAGACTTTATGAGGCTGTTTCCATTCTCTTGTGTAGTTATATTCCATTGGTTATCCCTCACAAATAAAAACGCGATAGAAAAATGTCTGTGCTAGAAGCGGAAGGGTCAAAGAATTGGTCTTTGAACCAGTTTCCGATTTCCCATGCGTTATCAAGGACAATAATTAAAGCAATCAATACAAGCACACACATAATCGATGCGATTGCTCGTCCGATCCCTTGAGTCATAAACGCTGCAATGGCCATAAAGATTGCGACCACCACCAAGATAAAAACGAGCTGTGGGGCAAATTCGCTAAATAAATTACTAAAATCAAACATGTTTCATTCCTCCAAATAAGGTTTATTTTTTTTAAAAAGGGGTTACAGAATCGACAAAGTAAGAGCCTGCTTCCCCAGAAATCGTTAAACGAGCAGTTGAGGTAAAGAAATTGCCTTCAATAAATGATAATTGGAAGGACGTTTCTGCAATCAACTGCCCCTCTTTTTCGACTAAGTTTAATACTTGAATATTTCTGACTTGATCCGCTCCGACACCTGCGACGTCACTCACTAGCTTCAGATTCGGATCATTTTGAACGTAAAGGGTTAAAAAGTCTTCAATGAATGAAACCACACGTGCAGCTTCCCCTTCTTCAAGACTTTCTCCTTCCGTCAAGAATGGATCAATCGTTGCTTTTGCCGTGTTTCCTTCATGATTTTCAGAGAATGTCATACTCAAAAAACTAGGTGGCTGTAAGACTTTCACTTCGCCATTCTCAATATTGGTAAGTAAGGACACACGTACTTGATTTGTCTGTTCCCTCTCAACAAAAACGACGTCATACGTCGTTTCAAAGGTGAAGCCTGTTTCGTCTGCTTCTTTTTCTTTCTGCGTAATTGCTTGAATCGATTGGATCGATCGCGTATTTCCGACAGAAAATTGAATCAAGTCATTCATCGATAGCCCTTGTGCCAGGTAAGGGGAAAGGACTTGTTCCAGATCACTACGTGACGTTCCTTCTTCGATCGTAAAGTAATGGGTCAAGAACTCTTCGCCAACGTGACGGCTCCAGTCTCCTTCTTGCGTTGCTTCTAACGTTGATTCAGCTACCGCTTTTGCCTCTTCTACACCCGTAGCGGCAATATGAGCGAGTTGATTCATACGGCTATAAGAAAGAAACGAAACGACGCACATGACCAAGAATGTGAAGTAAAAGAAATAGGTGAGCCATTGTCTCACCGTTACTGGATGAAATCGGAGGCTACTCGGGTCTTTTTTCTTCTTTTTTTCCTTCTTCGGCCGCTTTTCTTTCCGCGGTTTTTCTTTCTTTTTCTTCTGGCTCTGGGTGGACTCCTGCAACGCAGTGGGATCAAAAAAATCTGTTTCACTCATTCACAATGTCATACCTTTCTTTCAAATATTTCGGAATTGATTCCGCAATCACTACTTGATCGACGAGTAGTCCAGCACCGGATAAAAATTCTTTAACGAGTGGCCACTGAGACTTTGATAATCCGAATTTTTTATTCAATGGTTCAAAGAATAACTTACTCCCGACCCGAATTTTTCGATTCTGAATCTGCCAAAGGATATAAATAATGGTTTGTTCCTTTTTTTCATATTGATCAAAGTGTGGCGCGTATTGTTCTTTTTTCTCATTTCTTTGGTCATTCACTTGATTTGTTTCTTGATTATTCATGGGAAATCTCCTTTTTAATTTGAATAGAATTGGCTATTGGACGGATCTTCTTCGTAGGTTAAGTCATAGACCAACCAGGTCTCTCCGGAACGTCGATAATGAATAGTGACAAGCAGGACTTGGTTGGTTTCTTTATGGGCGTGTTCCCCTGTTTCATGGTCGTGATTATGGTCCGAATCGTAGAGAACATGGATCCTTGTTAGCACTTTTTGATTTTGTTCATCAATTTGGCGAAAGAAGCTCGTCTCTTCGATAATTTTACATGCAAGGTCTTGATAGACGGGCACGCCTTCGGTTATTCCTAATGCTGGATAACGATCCTCACTATAAGCAAAGGGCTTCATTTGTTCTTTTTGTGTATCTAACGAATCATAGATAAATGCAGCACGTAGAAAAGCTGCATGGACATCAGCGAATGATTCGTCGTTAAAATCTGTTCCTGTTTGTCTCTGTTCACTTGTCGTTGTGCTTTTTGTAGTGGATTCTTGTGCCTCTTTTTCTATTTCCTGATTGCCCTGTATCGCTGTATAATTGCTCGATTGCAGGGTTTCTTCACTATCGCTAAGTGACAGACGAGAGAGAAAAAAGACGCACAGAATCAACAAGACCCCACACATGGTCACTAGGGCTATTTTTTTTGACGGTTGCATGATTTCGTCCTTTCTTTTTACTTATTTCCGAAAAAGACTGGATAAGGATCTACCAATCGGTCTTGGGCTAAGCTGTTGTCTAAACAAAGCTCCAAATGCAAATGTGGACCGGTACTATGGCCGGTAGTTCCCATATACGCAATCAGTTCGCCTTGCTTGACCTTTTGCCCAACAGTCGCTACATTTCGTTGGTTATGAGCGTACAGTGTCGTTGCGCCACCCTCGTGGGTGATCGTCACGTAATTTCCCCAGGAGAAATGGTATTCTGAGCGAGTAACGATACCATCTTTTGCGGCATAGATTGGTTCACCTTCAGGAGCAGCCAAGTCAATACCTCGATGAAATGCCCCCCATCTTGGTCCAAAGTGAGAAGTGATCGTGAAATTCTTCATTGGCACCGCAAAGCCATCCGAACCAGTGATCAAATCGCCTTCCACGCTTTCACCTTCACAGCCACCGGACAACCCACCTAATTCGTCAATAAATTTATGAATCGTAGGTACCCAATGGATATTTAGATTCGTTGGATCATTACCCGCACCCACAGGTGCATAAGCTGAACCTAATTTTTCAATGGTATTCAAGCCGCGTTCATTCCATAAATTGTTTAAGGTTTGTCCGGTCATTTCTAATCCATCTTCCAACGTATCAAAGTGGATAATCTGGTTTCCACGCATCTGCCCTGAAGGGTTATTATGCTCAAGTAAGGCGCGGCTCGTTCCCCACGCGGTTTCGTGTATAGAAATGGCGATCATTAAGACAGGATCGACGTTATGCTTGGCCGAAGCATGTTCAAAGGCTGTTCGTTTGCCTTTAAAGGCTCCGGCTCGTTCCAAGACCTCATCGATCTTGTCTTTGTCATAATCGCCTGTGGGGGAACAAATGCTGCCTCCTGAAACAGTTCCTGACTGTAGCGTCTGTTGGTTTCCCCCAGCAATAAGACCAAGCAACAATAAAAGACCAAGCCCTCCTAGAAGAAGAGTTGGTCCGATTTGCCAGGCAATAAATTTTTTCATTCTGAATCCAGCTCCAAAGGCTCCTCAGTAGAGAATGCTTCTAGGTGGACGTCAATCAATTCTGGTGCTTCACTTTCTTCAGTGTCAGTGCTTTCTGGTAGATCAAGTTCATTTGTACTAGGACTTGACCAGGCTTCGTTAGACCATTCGATAATAGTTACTTGTTCAAGTTCACTTTCTGACACTGACTCAAGTTCAGTAAGGTCTGGTAGTAGCGGTTCATCATTGTCCGTCTCAGGATCCGGAGCTGGTTCTTCTATTTCTGTTACAACCAATTGATCAATCGCTAATCTGAGATTCTCAGCAGCCTGATCCACATCACTTTGACTTGGCTCGTGTGCTTGTAATAGTCCTTCTGCTTGATTTAAGGTGTCCATTAAGACGTTCCAGCTATCTTGTGTGTAATTGCCGCTATCTAATGACCGAGCGTGTGCGATAAGAGAAGCCAGTTGATCTGTGTTCGCTACTTCGATCAATTGGTCGATTGCTTGTTCTAAACGCTCATGCATGGATAGAATCGATTCTTCAGAATCAGTTCCTTCGTTTACCAACGTTTTCGCGTCTTCTATTGTCGCTGTCAAACGAGCGAAACTGTCAGCTGTATAGTTCTCTGGTTCAAACATTTCTGCCTGGTCGATCAGTCTTTGTAAATCAAGCAAGGCAAGTTCCAATGAAGGCCGCTCTTCCAGCTGATCAATGGCTCTGACTAGTCGCCGATTCATCTGATCAAGGGCTTCTTGGGTGTGTTCGTCGGTTTGAAGCATTTGATTCGCTTCTAAGACACGTTCATCCAATCGAGCAAGACTCTCTTGCGTAAATCGCTCACGGTCAATCGTGTCGGCTTGTTGGATCGTTGCTTTTAATGTCGTCGAATCCCCTTTTAGAACCAGCTGATCGATCGCTTGGTGCAAGCGACTGATCTGTAAGTCTACTTGTGCTTGCGTACTATTACGATCTTCCAACATTCTTTCAGACACGCGACGTTCGTAAACGAACATCGAGACACCAGAAGACAAATACTGATTCGTATTGATTGTTTGCGCTTGGCCCACCAACTGTTCCAATCGTTCGTAGTTCACGGCAATTATCGGTGGATCTACAGGCGGATTGATTGGCGGATCAACCGGTGGATTGATTGGTGGTTCCGGACTAATGGGTTCTTCTGGATTGACTGGTGGTACGGGTTCCGGAGGATCGATATCTTCAGGAAGAGGGGGAATTGGTGTGACTGGTTCTTCTGGTGTCACTGGACGATTCATATCAATCAATGATGGCCCGTCATTGTCTGGCTTATGAACAACATTTTGATTCTGTTCACGGTCATCTGCTTGCGCCAATACATCCAAAATCGGCGTTCGATCAAGGGTTTCACGATTATTTTGATTACCAAAAACTTGTTGGAAAACCGACTCGGTACCGTCATTGCCAAAGACACGATCAAAGAGTGAGGATCGATCGTTTTCTTGAGTGACCCTATCTAAGGGTGATCGGTCGTTCTCTTGTTCATCTAAGCGTTCAAGGGGCTTTCTCGTGTCTTGTTCTGGCTGAGGGTGTGTTGACTGGTCATTTTGAGAAAATACTGGATACATAAAACCTGTAATAGCAGTAATGCAAATCAAACTTAGTCCGATTTTTTGCCATTTGGTCATCTTTTTAGACGTTTCTTTTGTCATATGTCGTTCCCTTCTTTCATAAATTTAGCCGTTCTTCTTTCAAGTCAAACAGGTCATTCAATTGTTTTTCAAGTTCTTCCCTATCAAGGGTTGCCTCTTCTTGTAAAGCCTCTATTTCTCTTTCAGCCGCCTGTATTTGAAGGGTCAGCTGTTCATATAAGACGATCTTTTTCTCAAGTTCAATACTGTTGATCTGGGTATTGATTTGTTTCGCCTCGTCCAGTTCTCCTACTTTCAAGTAACAATACCCAACGATGGCCAACCGTTCAGGATCATTTGAGAAAGCTTCGGCTTGTTCTTCATAGGCTGAAACAGCACCACTATAGTTATTTTGCAAAATAGCCAAATCAAATGAACCAAACGTCGTTTCGTGTTCTTCGTGAAAGTCGCGAAAGCGTCGTAACGTCGCTTCTGATCGATTATCTAGCGCATAATAATAGAAAAAAGTTTCTGTTTTTTGTTGTTCTTTAGGGTACAGCTGATAGGCTTCCTCAAATGCTTGTTGGTCGATAAGTTCTTCATAGGTCAAGGTTTTCCCTTCAGTAAAAAAGACTTGGTTCACACCAAAGCCAAGAACGACAAGTAGTGCAAGGGACACAAACGCCATCCCCACACCATAGAGCCACTTGGTCGGTGTCTTTTTCTTTTCTGCTTTTTCATTTGGGATTCGTTCTTTCTTACGTTTTGCCTTTTTTTCTTTTTTAGGTTTGACCGTCTTTATTTTAGGAACATCTTCTAAGCTATTTTTGAATGATATTGAAAATTGATTAACGACTTCTTCTGAAGCTCCTTTTTCATATAGAAATTCTTCGACTAATTCCCACCAGTCAAAATCAAAGACCGGCAAGGAAAGTTGCGACCGTAAAACGACCCGATCATCTTGAATCAACTCATAGTGGAATGTGACGTCAATGCCTTCCATATCTACTTCTTCGTTCTTTTTAAAAAGCATTCGATTCGCTTCTTTTAATGACATGGTTTTCGGACAAGCCATGGATAAACCTTCTACTTCTATAAATCGACAGTCCATTAAACATACCTCCTATGCCATTTCAACCTCCCGATCGTACACGATCGTATACGGTCGATTCTTGGAAAATTTGATCCGACGTTCCTTATTATTGATGGTAAGAATGTAGAAATCGTCTCTCCCTTCCTCAAAGAAGGTATAATCATTCTTCTTACAGGAAAATTTCTTTTGAATCGAACGATTTTTTAGCCAGTCTTCTATATTCAATGCGGGTAAAATGACCGATTGTAGTGAATAGCCAGAGACAATGCCTAAGACAAATGTGCTAATTAAAACGAACCCTTCCATATCATTTAGATCCTTTCTTTTTCCTCTTTTGAGACGCTTCATTTAGCTGGTTTAAACTATACAAATCCTCTCGTGATATTTCTTGAGTATCCGAGACGATATTCGAACCAGCCCTGCCGCGCCCATGACTCGGGATTAAATTTTGCCTTCGTTTTCTTTTTATTGATTGGCACCATGACTTCGATTGGATCAATCGGAACCTGTCGAATATCTTTTACTTGAACGTAGGTATTATGATTGCTTTTCGTGATCAGTCCGATACGGTCGACTTTGGTCAAGGTTTCTTGTGTCACTAAGCCGTTACGGATCAATTCTGATACTTTGTTCAAACTCAATTGGATCGAGCGTAATCGCTCAAATTTTGCGGTGAAGGTCAGTCGGACTTCCTTTCCGACGGTTAAATGGAGGACTTTTTCCTCTGTAGTTTCTGTCATGTGGTTCTTTCTTCCTTTCTTTTAGAAATAAAAAAAAGAAAGCACCGAAGTACTTTCTTTTGGGTAACACTTATTTTGGTAAGACAGTCATAGGATCGATCAATTGACCCTGTGCCAAACTTGGCGATAAACTCACTTCAAAATGCAAGTGAGGACCGGTACTGTTTCCGGTACTGCCCATGGAGGCAATGATTTCGCCTTGCTCAACGGTTTGACCAACAGTCACTAAGTTTTGATTGTTGTGGGCATAAAGTGTTGTTAGCCCGTTCTCGTGTTCAATAGCAACGTAATTGCCCCATGACGCATGGTATTCAGATCGAATCACGGTTCCTGCAAGACTTGCGAAAATTGGTGTGCCTAGTGGTGCCGCAAAATCGACACCTCGATGAAATCCTCCCCCACGTGGACCAAAGGACGAGGATACGACCGGATTCGACACAGGGTGGATCATTTTGTCAGTGCCTTCTGGCAATTCAGCTTTTTCCTTGTCATAGCTGGTCAGTGCGTAGGCTTCGATAAGGGCGTTTAACTTCTCGCCATACTGCGTGTCGGTCGCATAACGACCGGTTAAAAATTCTGTTGCGTCTTCATAGGATTTTGTTTCTGACTTCCAGGTACCTTTATAAAAGCCACTATCGTGCGCTAAGCCCTCTTTTAAAAGCTTCGCATAATCTTTGAAGGTCGCTTCGTAATCTTCATACTGACGGAACGTTGCATCGATCGTATACAGATTACCTGATCCATCATCTTCTTGCGTTTTGAAGGTGACGCCCTTTCCTTCATACGTCCCTTTGATTCCAAAGAGGTTATGGTAAGGGGCTTGGCTTAACTTACTTTGGCCGCTGGCAGATTCAAGAATCGCTTGGGCGATCATTACCGAGCCGTAGAGGTCTTCTTCTAAACCGATTTTTCGTGCATCTTCGCCAATTTCTTTAATGAAATCCCACGTTTCCTTGACAGGAGTGATTTCAATGTCCTTCGATTGATTGGCTTCAGCTGGCGTGCTTTCTGCTAGCTCTGGTAAAGTCGGACGTTGATTTTCAACGGGTGCTAGTTGCGTGGTCTCCGGCGTTGTGTCCTGGTTCGTTGATTGATCCGGCTTCGGTGTAGGTGCTGGTTTCGCTTCTTCTTTTGGCGGCTCAACCGGTGCCGGATCTTCTGGTTTCGTTGCTGGTGTAGGTTCTTCTGGTGTTTCTTCAGGAACTTCCGGCACAACAGGAACTTCTTCAACAGGTGGGTTCACCGGTTCGGTTGGGTGTTTCACCTGGTTGTGACTCCTGGTCTCCAGGAGTAGCCGGTGATTGTTCTTCGGTTGGTGTTGATTCTGTGGTATCCTCTGGACCAACAAGTACAGCTGAAGCTGGGATAGTTGTTAAAAACTGGCTACAGACCAGTGCAAGTGCGATCCATTTTTTTGATTGTTTCAAATATCTTCTACCTCCATAAATATTTTTGATCATTATATCACAACTAAAAATCCACGTTTGAACGATAGTTATTTTTTGATTTTAAAAAATAACATAACTTAATTGAAATATCCTCTATTATCCTCAATTTTGCAAGAAATTGGAGTACAAATTACTATCTAATGGTATATTAAAATAAAAAAGGTGTGATGATCTGTTGGGGTTTCTTCTCATGATAAGTATTATTTGTCTCGTTTTAGCTTATATAATTGATAATTTTTTTCCCATTCTTCCTAAAATAGTGCAAGAATATGAATATCACCTCATTCAGAAATTTGTTGAACTTGGCATAATATTTATATCTATCTTTTTAGGTTTGTTATTATTTCAAGAACGATTTCCTGAAAGTATATTTTTATCGAAAACACTTCATAGTCGCTTGCAGTTAATAACAATTTTTTACATTGCTATATCGTTATATGCAGCTATAAAAAAAGGGAAACGGCTAAATAAATCAATCTATATTGATGAAATTGAGGAAATTCGTGAATATCCTATTTTCTTTCTAGAACATTTGCTCATTGATTATCAATATATTTTGGCTAAACAAGAACTAGCTTTATCAATGCTCAAATCTCTCTCCCCTATACCGTTTGTTCTTCTACTGACAGACAGTATTTCTTTTTTGATTGGAAGTATGAATGATAGTTTAGATCAACCTTATTCTGAATATCTGAATATCGGTGCTATTATTTCCGTATGTCTCTATATATACATTATTTATAAACAATACTCTTCCTATCAAGAAACACTATTTATGATAAAAACTATAAAGAGAAAAATATATTTTCTTGAACATCCTTCATTACGTGTCAAAAAGAAGAGTTATTGATTTAAAAGTTCTGATATCTTTTCATAAAACTCTAGTTGACTATAAAATGAGGAGAAGATAGATCTACGCAAGGGAATTTGACCTAACAAATCTAATAATTTGCGATCAATCAGGGCTTCTAGTGAAATATTTTTTTGCTTGCTTAAAGTGAGTAGTTTCTTTATTTCATTTTTATAAATT
>JAHBCN010041687.1:0-77762 GCA_019359885.1 Listronotus oregonensis | reverse complement strand
TTCCAACAAATTCTTGACACTATCTCTGTAGCGTCAATGATTGATATCTCACCGAAATCTTGCTATAATTACTGTGTAAAGAGGAGTTGCGTGAACAACTCCCCTACAGCACCGTTTAAGACGGTGGCAAGTTTTATATTATTTTAGTAATCAGTCAACTCGCCAAAGTTTAGTGACTGGTTACTTTTTTTTGTCGTTTTTTGCTGCAGTTAGGATGCCAAAGATAATCGTTGCGATTAAAGAACCGAAACTAATCATTAGCCCTAATGCTTCAGCTACAGACAAAAGGCTTCTCCTTTCTAAAGAGTGAACACTTACTTTCATAAGCACCACCACCTTTCAAAAGATAGCCACCGTCACAAACTTTACTGTCCTACTATTATACCAAAAACCCACGCTAAAAACCGATATTTATCAAGGCTTCCAGCGTTTTTTCATGCGATAAGAACGGTCTAAGTAAAGGAATTTTTTTCTCGTTTCATCGTTTAAAGGAACCATCCATTTGTTTTTTCCACGTTGAAAGATCCCTTTTATTTCAGCAGCTCAAGAACACATACCGACACCATTTTTCTCTGACCTTACCTCAAGAAACCCCCATTCCTCACCCTTCATCCTCCCAAGACAGCTCATCCAAGATCCTAATCAACTTCTGGACCTCTTGATTCAACATCGCACTCTTTAAGTAGGCATATTGAATATAAAAGATCTCCTTATCTTCAGGGACCAGTGGTATTTTCACTAAGCCTTCCATTTCTTGAAACACGGGAAATTCCGTCATCAGGGTAATGCCTATATTGGAACTGACCAGTTGGCCAATCGTCTGGACGTCTGAAAAATAAAAGGGGACTTCTGGCTTCTTCTTTGATTTCTCACTTAAATTCTGAAAGGCGCGCATATGGGTATAGCCTTTTTCCAATAGGATAAAGGGATATTCAGCAGCTTCTTCGAATGAGATTTCCTTTTTTTCTGCCAATGGATTTTCTTTTGACACAAAGATAAAAAACTCTTGCTGGTGCAGCAACTTCACCTGCAGATTCGGGTGGACGAGGGGATTGACACTGCCCAACAAGCTGAAATCGATTTTTCCTGATAATAGTTTTGAAAGCAATTCATTGGATCCCCCAGATACCAAGTGAAATTTCGAAATAAAGCGGATGATCTCTTTTTCATCTAAGAGTTTTGAAAAGACTTTGGAACGAATGATTGGCGGCAAACCGATGTGGGTCCGATTGTTTTTAGCATGGTCGATGGCTCGGTCCAAGGTCACAAATTCATCTAAGATATATTGCGCATGAGCCTTCAAAATTTCCCCCTCTGTCGTCAATGAGATGGAGCGATGAGAGGCTTCTCGAGCGATCAAATCACAGCCATAATGCTCTTCCAAGCGTTTGATAGCGTAGCTGACGGTTGGTTGACTGACAGCAAATTTATGCGCCACTTGCGTAAAAGAAAGCATCTCTGCCAAAGCGTTAAAGTATTCTAAATCTCGTATGTTCATCGTCTGATTTCTCCCTTAGCCGATTCAAGCTCGCATCGGTTTTGTTATAAATAATTTTTATTATACCACCGATAGTTGACTATAATTCTGTCCGAGGATTAAAGTAGCTAATGGAAATGAACGAGTACTCAAAATACACCTATTGGAGGAACATAATGAAAGCACATGACATTTTAAATAACCCATTTTTAAACAAAGGAACCGCGTTTACGCAAGAAGAACGAAAAGAACTAGGGTTGATCGGTTTATTGCCCCCTCACGTACAAACGATCGAAGAACAAGCAGAACAAGCCTATTTACAATATGTCACCAAAGAATCCGACATTGAAAAACGTCACTTTTTAATGGAGATCTTTAATACCAATCGGACATTGTTCTACTATTTGTTCAACCAACATATCGTTGAATTCAATCCGATCGTCTACGATCCAACGATTGCTGACACCATTGAAAATTACAGCCGCCTATTCGTTGATCCTCAATATGCAGCATACTTAGATATCAATCATCCAGAAAACATCGAAGAAACGTTGAAAAATGCCGCTGGCGATCGGGACATTCGCTTGATCGTAGCCACTGACGCTGAAGGGATTCTTGGGATTGGTGACTGGGGTGTCCAAGGTGTCGATATTTCTGTCGGTAAATTGATGATTTATACAGCAGCTGCTGGGATCGACCCTGCTTCTGTTTTACCAATCGTGATCGATGCTGGGACCAACCGTAAAGAATTGTTAGAGGATCATTTGTATCTAGGCAATCGGCAAGAACGTGTCTACGGTGATGCCTATTACCAATTCATCGATCAATTTGTTCAAACGGCAGAATCATTGTTCCCTAAACTTTACTTGCATTGGGAAGACTTTGGCCGTTCAAATGCTGCAACGATTTTGGACAAATACAAACAATCGATTCCAACTTTCAATGATGATATCCAAGGAACGGGAATCGTTGTACTGGGCGGTATCTTCGGCGCATTAGATATTACAGGTGAAAAATTAACGGATCAAGTCTACTTATGTTATGGCGGTGGTTCCGCTGGTGCCGGGATTGCCAGCCGTGTCCATGCCGAAATGGTCAGCGAAGGTCTTTCAGAAGAAGAAGCCTACAATCATTTCTTTATGGTTGACAAACAAGGGCTTTTGTTCGATGATATGTCCGATTTGACTCCTGCACAAAAACCATTTGCCAAAAAACGGGCTGACTTTGCCAATGCTGGCGATATGACGCAATTGATCAATGTCATTAAAGTCGCAAAACCAACGATTTTGGTCGGTACTTCAACCAATGCCGGTGCCTTTACCAAAGAAGTTGTGGAAGCGATGTGTGAAAACACTGCTCGTCCAGTGATTTTCCCTATCTCGAATCCAACCAAAAAATTAGAAGCAACGGCTGAACAAGTAATCGAATGGTCTGATGGAAAAGCCTTTGTGGCAACCGGTGTCCCTTCAGGAACGATCCAATACAAAGGGGTCGACTACCAAATCGGTCAAGCAAACAACGCCTTGATCTATCCTGGTCTAGGGTTAGGTATGTTGGCTTCAGAAGCCTCTCTCTTGACCGATGAAATGATTGGTGCCGCTGCTCACTCATTAAGTGGTTTGGTTGACTTGAGCCAACCCGGTGCACCAGTTCTTCCACCATTTGAATACGTTGCGGACGTTTCTATCAAAGTGGCTGAAGCAGTTGCCAATAAAGCCAAAGAACAAGGGTTAGCCCAAGCGCAAGAAACCGATATGGCAAAAGCTGTCCAAAATCTCAAATGGTATCCAACATACTAGGAAGGTCTGAAAAATGAATAAATTAAAAACGATGACGATTTCGGGAATTAGTCTTCCCTTGTATCTCTTTTTCATGGTTGTCATATTCAGTGCGATTGCCTTAGACAAGTTGCCATTAAATATGGTTGGGATCACCATTTTACTGGTTGCCTTAGGACACCTGCTGTATTTCATTGGGGAAAAACTCCCGATCATGAATTCTTATCTTGGCGGCGGGTCAGTTTTTACCCTGCTTGGTGCCACCCTTTTAGCCTCCTTCCATCTCGTACCCACGAAAGTCATTGACGCGGTCAGTGACTTCATGGGGGGCGGTTTTGGCTTTCTTGATTTCTATATTGCCGCTTTGATTTGCGGCTCGATTTTAGGGATGAACCGTAATTTGTTGGTGAAAGCTTCTACGAAATTCATTCCCGTTGCTTTGATCACTATGGTAGTAGGCTTTTTCTCCGTCGGCCTTGTCGGTATGCTGCTAGGCAATGGCTTTGCTGATTCGGTGATGTATGTCTCTCTACCAATGATGTCTGGCGGGATGGGTGCGGGAATCACCCCACTTTCACAAATTTATGCTGATGGCTTGGCAAACGGCAATCAAGCTGCCATCTTTTCTCAATTAGCGCCAGCAGTTACTTTCGGGAATATTCTTGCCATTATTGGTGCTTTATTTATCGCTAAGGCCTTTGCTAAAACCAAATACAATGGCCATGGTACACTGATCAATGCCACGAAAGAAGAATTAGAAAAACCAAAAATAACGCTTGATGCCCAACAAATCGGGGTCGGGATGCTCTTTTCCTTCTCACTGTTGGTCGTTGGTGCGATTTTAAGCGACTTTTTCCCTAAAATTCACGAGTATGCCTTTATGATCGTGATTGTCTTTATTCTAAAAGCCTTGAACATTGTCCCTAAGAAACTCGAAGATTCTGTGGTGATGTTCAACAATGTTGTGATGACGAATTTGACCCACGCGGTCTTGGCGGGGATTGGTTTGGCATTGATCGATCTGTCAACATTGGCCTCTGCCTTTACTTGGCAATTTGTCGTGCTTTGCCTAACCAGTGTCGTATCTATGGGGGCTGCCAGCTGGTTCTTCGGGATGGTATTGGGGATGTACCCCGTTGAAACCGCAATTGGCGCCGGTATGATCAACAACTCCATGGGGGGAACAGGCAATATCGCTGTATTGTCTGCCTCTGATAGAATGGAAATGATTGCTTTTGCCCAAATGGCCAACCGTTTATGTGGTGCGATCGTGCTGATTTTAGGTGGGATCTTGATCCGTTTCTTCTATTCTTGATCAAGAACAAAAAACAGGTGCTGCTACGCATGATGCATAGCAGCACCTGTTTTTGCATTCCTCAAACGAATTCGTCCAATTGGTTGCACGAATCAAACAAAGGTTCAATCATTTCCTCATAAAAGAGTCAAAAAGAGCAGTGCCACCGCACTGCTCTTGCGTTACTGATTCATTCAAGGGTTACAGCTTCTGAAACAAGGTTGGTGCTTGATCAGGAGACCAAGTGGTGTCCCCGTAATTTGAGTGGGTGTTAATCACGACATAATTGCTGCCTTTATGGCTCACGATTTCACCGCTTGTATACACTTCTGGTGCAGAGAAAGTACCTAGTTTCCACACACGGTATTCTGACTCCCCGCCTCCAGGTGTTTCCGTTTCTTCTTTGGCATTGGTTTTCACGCTCAGCTGGTTACTGAAAGCGGATTGTTCGCCCGTTTTGCTGATTGCTTTGATTTGGTAATTGTAGGTTGTATCCGCTGCTAGATTCGTGTCTTCATAGGTTGTTCCTGTGGCCGTAGCAATTTTGACGCCATTGCGGTAAACATCATATCCAGCGATCCCATTTGTATGAGTCGATGCTTGCCACATTAAGGAAACGCTGCTGTCTGTCACGCTCATTTGATGCAGGTTGCCTGGTGTCGAAGGGGTTTCGACTTGATTGTCTGCTGAGGTAGTCACTTTCACTGCAGCACTTTTTTCTGAAACTAACGCCGTAAAGCCGACAGCTTCTACTTGATAGCTATAGGTTGTGTTGGCTTTTAATTGCGTGTCGGTAAAGGTTGGCTCAGTAGTCGTTGCCACTAAGGCACCATCGCGATACACGTTGTATTCTTTCGCATCGGTTTGACCGTTCCATGCTAAAGCCACCGTGCTGCTAGTCACTCGTTCTGAGCGGACATTTGCCGGTGCTGCTGGTTTTTCAGGAATGACTGTTGAACCAGAAACGTTAACGTCGATCACGTTATAAAAGGCATTTGGCGTATCGGCAACATCCCAGACCGCTAAAATGACATGGTAACCGAGACGATTTTCTGGAATGGTAATGGTATGGCTTGGGCTATTGCTGGCAGCCGATCCATCGTGATTCACAGTAGCGATCAATTCCAAGCTATCTCTTGAAAGTGGCGCGTTTTGATCCCATCCTGGTTTCGTGATATAGTAATGCCATTTTGTGGTCTTGTGAGGCGCTGTATAATGCCAGTTGACCCGCAATGGTCCTTGATTGATGTCTTGTTTGGTCCAACGATTGGTTCCTTGTTCATCAAGAACAAAGTCCCCGATTTGTCCGAGTCCACCATCTGCTGAAGCGATGCGACCATCTACTGGTCCTGCTTCTGGAAAGCCTTTTTTAGTTTCCAATGATTGTGGGTTTGAAATGACATTGCCATATTTCTCAAACGCAGCGCTCCACCCTAACGTATTGCGATCCAAAGACCCTTGATAGCCCCGACTGACCGGTGATTCCACATAACCATGAGCAAATACTTGTTTCCCCGTGAAGAACAAGATCCCTCCAAGTAAGATTGCCACCCCGACCGACCATTTTACCAATGCGTTTTTCATAATCTGCCTCCTAAAATTTTTTATCATCGAATAAACCAATCCTATCCGTTTATTCCTTGATTCCGATTCATTGAAAAGCAAACCCTACATTTATAAATAGTTTATTTATATATGTATGATAAACGAATTAATCATTATAAGATTATAATGACTAGTTTTTCGTCCTTTCAGTTAGAAATACAAAAAAACTTGAAACGATTCTCCTCCTAATCGCTTAAGAGGATTCGTTCCAAGTTTATTTCTTTATAGACGATCTTTTTTAGGAAAAAACAGCCGCTTATTTCCCGTTTTCTTTCACATAATCAGAGGATTGCGCGCCTGCTTGGCGACCAAAGACCATAATGTCGGCTACAGCATTGCCGCCGATTCGATTTTGTCCGTGGATACCGCCGGTCACTTCACCTGCTGCATACAAGCCAGTAATTGGTGTGCCATCTTCTTTCAACACTTGGGTCTTCGTATTGATCTTGACGCCGCCCATTGTATGGTGGATCCCAGGTGCAATTTGAATCGCATAGAATGGTCCTTCCGTCAAATCATAGTCCATCGCCGTTTCACGACCGAAATCTTTGTCGGCTTTGTCTGCCACTGCTTGGTTCCATGTATCTAAAGTTTTCTTCAAGGTTGCTGGATCGACATCGATTTTTTCAGCTAAGGCTTCGATGGTGTCGGCTTCTACCACTACACCTTGTTCTTTGTAGTAATCGACTTGTTTGGCTCTACCTGCTAACGCATTGTCAAAAATCAAGTAGGCATAGCTTTCTGGCAGATCCGTAATAGCAGCTGAAACATTGTCGCGGGTTTCTAATTCATTGTAGAAACGTTCCCCTTGTTGGTTCACCAAAATGGCGCCTTCTCCACGAACGGTTTCACTGATCAACATACCTGTATCTTGAACCACTGTTGGATGGACTTGGATTTGATCCATATCAACCGTTGCGCCGCCTAATTCTTCGATCATCTTGATGCCATCGCCTGTACTTCCTTCAGAAGTCGTGCTGACATAGCCTTTCAGATCTGGACGATATTTTTCGATCAGTTCTTTGTTGGAGCCAAAACCACCAGTAGTAACAACCACTGCATCACCAGCGATTTCTTTTTCTTCGCCATTGATTTTCACGTTGACGCCAGTGACTTTGCCGTCTGTTTCATTGATTTTTGTCACATCAGCATTTACAAATAAAGGAATTTCTTGCTCATGAATGTTTCTCAACAAACCATCCACCAAGTACGTACCGACTGCTGAACCGTCGTGAGGACGATGGATCCGTTTTACACTGGCACCGCCGCTATAGCTGATATTGTCTAAAGTGATCCCCATTGAATCCAACCAATCAATCGCTGAAGCAGAGTTGTCTACTAAATAATGCAGCAGATCTTGATCGTTGGTTCCTTTACCACCTTTTAGGGTATCTTCAAAAAATAGTTCATTGGAATCTTCAATGCCTTGGGCTTCTTGGAACTTGGTTTCTGATGCGTTCATTCCGCCAGAAGATTTCAAGGTATTTCCGCCTGCGATCGGCATTTTTTCTAAAATGACTGGATTCATTCCAGCATCTTTAGCCGACAAGGCTGCTGCCATCCCTGCACCGCCAGCACCAACGATGACGATATCATATTGATCTTTTAACTCTGCTGGATCGGTATACTCTTGTTGGGAAGCACCTGAAGTGACTTCACTTTCTGAAGAAGAGCTTGCCGCACTGCTGCTGGCTTTTGTTCCGCCATCGGCGCCACATGCACTAAGCAACAATAATGAGGCTGCCCCAATCACCCATTTTGACCATCCACTTTTTTTCATTTGTTTCCCTCCGTTTTTCTTGCTCTTTTCTCCTCACTGATCCCCGTCATATACGATAAGAAAAGCAGCATTTTTCTTGCGAACTCTGCCAACTTGTTACTTTATTAACAATGATAAACATCTTGCGATCGGACTATTTTTCTATTCGATAGCGACAAAAACATTGTTTAAGCAACATTTTAACAGCGTTCTATTTTATTTAACCATTGTAACAAAAAAAGAAACTAAGTGTCCCGTAATAATTTGTGTATATTTTAACTATTGATTCTCATTGTTTTCTAATTTTTCCGAAAAAAGATAATATATTTTTCTCGCTACTTTCTGCTATTGAAAGCTATCACAAAAGACACGCTCATAGAAGGATCGTTAAGCTTACGGTCAAAAAGATATGGCCGCGATTGTTCTTTCTCTGTTCTTTTCCCTTTGCTCTGCGTCTTCTTTTGTATAATAAAAGAAAAAGCAGAAATGGAGTGGCGAATGGAAAAATTGACCCGAATGTTCGAGCGAGTGATCAGTATTTGTATTGATAGCATGTTGGCGATCTTAGTCGTTGTCGTCTTGATTTTTATGGGAAAAGCGATTTTTATGATCAGCACGACGCTCTTTCCCTTAAGTGAAGCGCCCCACCTGTCCTTTTTGATTGAAGAAATTGCCACGTTATTCATTTTATTAGAAATCATTTTGATGTTGCTGCGGTATATGAAGGACGGACACCATATTCCCGTCCGTTACTTGATTCTGATCAGCATTACTGCGATTTTGCGCGAGTTATTGTTGACGGAAGGTATGGCGAACGATGCCCTATTTTTTGCTTTAGCGATCTTTGTTTTGGTACTCGTCTTGCTAGTCCTGCAAAAAATCAATGCCTTCCAACATACCCAAGAAAAAGACCACTGAAACCACCCCATTGGATCAGTTACTTTCAGCGGCTTTTTCGGGATCAGTTAGAGGGATACCAATATAAAAGGTGGTTCCTTTAGGCGTACTTGTAACATCAATCAACCAATCGTTTTTTTCCACGATCGAAGAGACAGTGAAGAGTCCTAGACCAGTACCGCCAGTGGCACTCTTGGTCGTGAAAAAGCGGGTAAAGATTTTTTCTTGGATCGCTTCTGGTATGCCGGGACCGTTGTCGGAGATTTCGATCAAAGCAAACTCCTGTTGCGCGGAGAAAGCTTGCTTACGAAACAGAAAGGTGGCGCTTTCTGTCGAAGTGCGGCTCAAGCGAATGCTGCAATCGGCATTTGCTTGGTATACATTCATCAACAAATTGTAAATAATGACTTGCAGATCGATCTTCTCGTAGACGGCATATCCTACTTCTTGGATATCATACGTAAGGGAAAAGGCTTTTGGCAACAGCGCACGCATAGTATCGATGGCCTCTGTCAAGGTGGCGGCAATTGACTGCACATTTTTGTCGGCACTTTCGAGTTTCGAAAAACGCAGCACATTGCTAGATAACTCTTTGCCTTTTTCTGCTGCTTTGCAGACTTCTTGCAAATCCTCCATCAAGACTTCATCGTGTTGGTTTTCCTCGATCAGCAATTGCAGATGACCAATCATTGGCGTCAAAAAGTTGTTTAGGTCATGGACGATCGAGGTCGTTAGCAAGCCAATGGTTTCCAGTTTTGATTCTTGCAAAATGTTTTTTTCGATTTCGTGCTTTTCTTTTAACAGCCGTTGTCGTTCTTTCAATGCTTGGTTTTCGACATAGGCTTGATTGCGTTTCATGTAGTTTTTGATCAGGACGGTCAATAAAATCATAATGACAAACAACAAACCCAGTAGGCCGATCAAAATCAAGTTGTCTTGTAAAAAGAGACCGCTTTGCTCCAAAAAATCGGCATTGCTAGCGACGATCAGCCGACTGTCGCCTATGGTGATCCATTGATAAGCAGCCAATTTCAGCACTTTTTGCAGTGTTTCTTCGTTCCACCAATAAGAATAATAGACGGAGGTGCCTTCTTCATTGTCGATTTGTTCTTGCTCCAAGCGCTCAAGATCGGTGAAATCCAGCTCTGGAAATTCTTTTTTGCGGCTCTCAACGATGGAAAAACCAATTTGTTCGTCCGATGGGTGCATAACGATCCGCATATCGGCGTTTTTGACCATCGTATAGCCGGAAACATTGCGATCGGTGGTAAATTCATGATGATACATGCGCTGCAGATTCAAAGGCATCACAAGAACCGCTTCTTTGTCGTCAAGGGTTAGGGACTGATACACATTTAAATAGGCCTGCTTGCCATCAAAATAGACTTGCCCATTTTGTACCTGCCGTCCTGCCAATACTTTGTCTAAGGATGGGTCTTTGAATAACAATTCTTGCACCGGCGGATCTTCTGGTTTATTGACCGCCGTTGCGGTATTTTGGGCGATGACCTGACCTTGTTGGTTGATCAAAAACAATCCGACCATGGCATTGTTCGCAGAATTGATCACTGGTAACGTTAAAGGCCGCTGCAAGTCAGCCAAGGCGGCGCCTTCGAGGTGGTCATCGGCATAATTGGCAAGAGCCATGTGGTACGATTCGATACTGCGGCTGATCAGCTTGATCGCCGCTTGGTTGACCGTTTCCAACTGCCGCAACCCGACGGTTTCAGCTTGTCTTTGTGCGCTTTTATAACTTGTAAAGGTAAAAATAAGTCCAATCAGTGTAATGAATAAGGTAGCGACCACACTTAAATACAGCCAAAACTTTGATGGCGGTTTCATTGTAAACCCCTTTCATATTTACTATAATACTATTGATACAGGAGGCGGATATTTTGCGAGATGAAAAAATTTTAATCGTTGATGATGACCCTGCCATTCGGCGGCTGATTTGGAAATCTTTACAGTCGACGGGTATTTTGATCTACCAGACCGATTCCGTTGAAAAAACGATTGCGATCAACTCTCGTGTCAGCTTTGATCTTTTTTTACTGGATATCAGTTTAGAGCATGAAAATGACGGCTATCATTTGGCACAACTGATTCGGGAAGAAAACCCCACGGTGCCGATCGTTTTTTTGAGCGGAAAAAGTGACGAAAAAGACATGATCAACGGCTATGAGATTGGCGCCGATCACTACATTACGAAGCCTTTTTCACCAGCACTCTTAAAAGCACAAATCGTTTCGATTCTTGATCGCCGCAACGTGCTGCGAGAAAAAGGGATCGCCAAACCGGAAGGCGATCTGTGCAGCGGCATGTTTCGTTTTGACCAAAAACGCTATCAGTTTTTAAAAAATGATCAGCCCATCAAGTTGTCTTCAAAAGAAATCATGCTGATGCGCTTTTTCATGGAAAATCCAGATCAAGTGTTCTCGAAAGAACAGATTTACAGCAATGTCTGGCAAGATGGCCAATTCGATGCCAATACCGTGATGGTTTTTATCAATCATCTGCGAAACAAAATTGAAGATGAGCCGAAGCACGCCCGCTTTTTAAAAACCGTTTGGGGGATCGGCTATACCTTTTTACCAGAAGGAGACGCCTTCTAGCTGCAAGAAATAAAGCGCCAATGCTAAAAGATCCGCCGAGCCGCCGGGACTCAAATGGCGTGCGATCAATACTTGATCATAGATCGTTAATTCACGAAGCAAGTCTGTATCTGACAGATTGGCTTGGTGAATTTTTTGCATCTCCTGCTGCACGGTCTTCATCGCCTCGTAACCTCCTCGATGGACAAGGTTGCTGTCTTCGGTTTCACTCATTAGATAGACCAATCCGCGCAACAAGGAAACGGAGTTTTTTTGCGATTGCTGCCGCAAGTACTCCAGCAGTTTTTTGACCGTTGGATACCCAGCTGCAGCTTCTCCACGAATCCCCATCGTGCCGTAGGTCAAATAATTTTTTTCTCCATAAGACAATTGGTCTTTGTGGGTGATTTGCTGCAGGTCTTGCTTGACCAAATGCTGGCAGATATCAGCGGCAAGCTGCAGGATCTGATTGGTATCTTCAGCCGTCAGCTCCGCCTTGCCATTTTGTTGATAATAGACTCCTGTCGCCCCCAACAAAACTGCAAAGGAAAAATTTGCCCCTTTGTGGGTATTGATGCCTTTGGTTGCCTGAAGCATCGCTTCTTCTGCTTCTTGACCGATCTCTCGTAACTGGTCAAATAGCTGGATCAGCGAGCCTGTATGGGCAAAGCCCGCTTGGCTATAGCGCTGAAAAAACGGCGCCAAACAAGTGATACTGTTGATAAAGGTAAACACATTCATGTCCTGATGCGCACCAGAGGAGCAAGGATCTACTAAACCAGGCTTGGGTGCTAACGCTACCTCATAGTGCAGCGCATTGACTGCATAGTTGCTGGCGGTAAAAAGACGGGAATCAGTCAATTTTTCTTCGCTCCATTTCAGCAAGAATAAATTGCAGGGAGTGATCCAAATGTTCATGGGTCAACAACGTGATCTGTTCCGTGTCATTGGTTCTCATGCCGCGATAAATCAGCCAATGTTCCGCCAATGCCGCATCCCTTCTTCTAGAAGAGCGAATCGCAATGTCACGAAAATACACGAGGTACGCTTGCAGATCTAGCACGATACTTTTTAACCGCAGCATTTGACTTTTTTCGTAAATAAACGCATTGAAGTCCGAAAAGTTTTTCAAGACCCCATCCACATCATCCTCACGATTCAGCTGTTCGCCATGTTCTAACAAGCAGCGCATCTCCTGGAAATCTTCCTCAGTCATCAAGTCCATCGCTTTGATGGTCGCTAACGTATCCAATGATTTACGGATATCGTAAATCTCATAAGCATCTTTAATACTGATCCCTTTTACGACGATGCCGATTTTTGGCACATGCTCCACCAGTTTTTCAGCCACGAGCTGAGTCATGGCGTAACGAATCGGGGTTCGGCTGATATTTAGCGTATCGGAAAATTCTTTCTCATTGATGCGAGAGCCTGCGGGAATATCTCCTAAAATGATGGTTTTTTTGAATGCTTCATAGATCAAATCTTTTAATGGTTTATTTTTGGTCAGATCCAGATTTTTATTTACTGCATCAATAATTGGATTCATGATTTACTCCTATCATACTAAAAACAAATGAGATTTTTGGGAAAAAATAAGTTTATCGATAAACAAGGAAAACTACCGAGCAAAATGGCAGCCTGCTCGATAGTTTCTGTATGAAATTACTGTGGAATATAAAACGGCATGTGACCTAATAGCACGATCGTAACGACGAAGATCACGAAAATCCCCAGTGCGTATTTCGCAGCTTCTTTTTGCCATTGCCCCATATCTAAGCCCGTCAAGCGCAATAGCAAGTAGATGAAGGCAACCAATGGACTTAACAAGTGGAACGCTTGGCCCATTAAAGAGGCTAAGGCCATCTGCATATTGGTGAAACCATACGAACGACCTGCTTCTGCTAAGACTGGCAGGACCCCAAAGTAAAATCCGTCATTGGAAATAAAGAAGGTCCCAGGTGCAGAAATCAGGGCAATGACTAAGCCCCAGAAACCAGCCAATTGTTTAGGGATGATTTGCGTGAAGCTATTCGCCAAAGCCGTTGCCATCCCTGAGCCTTGGAACAAGCCCATGAAGACGCCTGCTGCAAAAACTAAAATTACGACTTGCACGGCGTCACCACCGTTGGCACCGATCCGTGACGACTGGTCTTTCAAGACTGGGTAGTTGACCATCAATGCGATACACGTACCTACTAGGAATAACAAGATTGGTGGTAAAGCGATACTAGAGATAAAGGAGCTTGCTACTAACCAGCCAATCAAGACGATCGTTAAGATACCGTTGAAGACAAAGTTTTTCGGACGGCGGATCGCTAATGTATCAGGATCAGTCACAGTTGTCATTTCTAAAATCTCATCGTTCGTCAGCTCGGTAACTCCTAAACGTTTCCGTTCTTGGATCCCCATTCTGCGAGCTACAAAGAATACCACATAGAGCAGAGACAAAATCATTCCTGGCAACAAATAAGAAAGAATATCCGCATCAACTTCCAGCACGGCCATTGCCCGAGCAGTCGGTCCGCCCCATGGCAACAAGTTCATGATGGTGTTTTGCAAAATGATCAAGACACCAAGGTTCATCATTTTCATATTCAACTTCTTATAGATGGGAATAAACGCAGAACAACAGATCAAGGTCGTGGTCGTTCCATCACCGTTCAAAGAGACTGCAGCGGCAACGACTGCCGTTGCCATCAAGACTTTCATCGGATCGCCTTTAGCAAAATAAATCATTTTTTTCGTGATTGGATCAAACAATCCCGCATCCAACATAATGGAAAAGTACAAAATCGCAAACAGCAACATGATCCCTGTGTTGGCTGTGGTGGAGATTCCCTCAAGGACAAAATCACCGATATTGCCTTTTTCTGAAACACCAGCAACCATCGCAACGAGGGTAAATAGTAATGGGATAATTACTAAGGATGTAAAGGGTGACATTTTTTTCTTCATGATGACGAACATGAAGACAATAATCATAGCATAGGATAAAATCGTTAAGAACATTTTCTTCTTCCTTTCATGCACCGAAATGTGTAAGCGTTATCAAAAAACATTTTAAAAAAATTACAGGCCCGTAATTTGTTAGCGACAAGCGTCACTAGTTTGTGAATCTTTTTCTTTTCTTAAAGGAAATAATGTTATTGAATGCTTTACACGTCTAAGAATAAACAATCAAGAAATAGAAAAAAAGACCCGTTTTAAAAAAGAACAGCAAAAAAACAATTTCTCTTTTCAAATCTTATTTTTCGTTTAAAAAGTTCTTAACAGAATATTAACGCAAGAAAAACCTTGATAAATCAACGTTTACTAAGGTTTTTCGCTCTTTTTTTAAAAAAGGAACACTGAAAAAACAATTTTTAGCCGAAATAAATCTCGCTGATTGAACGGGAGTTTCTATAATGAAAGGGAACGAATCATTGAGAAAGGAGAAACCCATGAATCTTATTAAAAGATTGTTCAAAAAAACGCATGATGAACCTGATGCGCCTGTCAGCTCCCCTTTGAAGCCACAGGAAATGATAACGGATCCACCCGCGTCTGATTGGCAAGAAGTGTCGAGCTATCAGCCAGCGCCTGCAGAAGATTATCCATTAGTCAGTCTGATAGCCGCCGCACTAGGGGCTGAATGTTACCCTGAAAGTCAGTTTGTCATTCGAAGAATTGAGAAACGCAATCCTGAATTTAAGCGAGTCGCCCTGATTGCTGCCAGTATTGCCGCAGGAGAGCTGCCTGATTCTCAGTTCACAATCAAAAAAATAGCCAAAAAAAATGAAAACAAGTGAGGGAAAAACATGTTACGTAAATTTAAAATAGCGATCGATGGGCAAGAATACCTTGTCGAAATGGAAGAAATCGGTGCGCCGCAACCTACCGCTCCTGCCCCAGCAGTGCCAACACCGGCTCCTGCAGCGGTACCTGCTCAACCAGAGGCAGTCAGCACACCAGAACCAGAAGTAGCACCGCAGCCAGCGCCAGCTACGCTTCCTGCTGATGGCGAGCCGATTCATTCTCCGATGCCGGGAACGATTTTACGTCTCTTGGTCAATGTAGGTGATACTGTACAAGAAAATCAGTCGTTGATGATTTTAGAAGCCATGAAGATGGAAAATGAGATCGTGGCACCAAAAGCAGGAACCGTGGTTGCGATTGCAGTCAATGCGGGCGACATGGTCAACCCAGGAGAACTGCTGATTACGATCGGCTAATTTATTGAAAAGGAAGTGACGTAGTGGAAACGTTAATTGAAGGTGTAGTCGGGTTAGGATCGGAGCCGGGACGGATCGTTATGATGTTCATCGGTGGTCTATTAATGTATTTGGGGATCAAGAAAGAATATGAACCGACCTTATTAGTACCCATGGGATTGGGCACGTTGTTAGTGAACTTCCCGAACTCAGGTGTGTTAAGTGCTGGCGGAGAAGCTGGCCCGTTCCAAGTATTGTTTGATATGGGGATCTCAACTGAATTGTTCCCCTTGCTTTTGTTTATCGGGATTGGCGCGATGATCGATTTTGGTCCCTTGCTACAAAATCCATTTCTTTTGTTGTTTGGCGCTGCTGCGCAATTCGGGATCTTCTTTACGATCATCGTTGCCGTGTTGCTTGGTTTTGATTTAAACGACGCAGCTTCCATCGGGATCATCGGCGCTGCTGACGGTCCGACTTCGATTTTTGTCGCAAATACGCTGAACTCGAAATATATGGGTGCGATCATGGTAGCAGCTTACTCTTACATGGCGCTAGTACCGATCATTCAACCGGTTGCCATCAAAGCAGTGACGACCAAGCATGAACGAAAAATTCGTATGTCGTATCGTGCCGGCGAAGTTTCGCAAACGGCCAAAATTTTGTTCCCGATCGTGATCTCGATCGTAGCAGGGTTAATTGCACCTGTTTCATTGCCACTGGTTGGATTTTTGATGTTTGGAAATCTCTTACGGGAATGTGGTGTCTTGGATCGTTTGTCCATCACTGCTCAAAACGAACTAGTGAATATCATTAGTATCCTCCTAGGTTTATCAATTTCTGTGAAAATGCAATATGAAGAATTCTTACAAGTCGATACATTGATGGTTATTGGTTTAGGGCTGGTTGCCTTCATTATGGACTCGGTCGGCGGCGTGTTGTTTGCGAAAGTGCTGAACTTGTTCCGTAAAGAAAAAATCAATCCAATGATTGGTGCCGCTGGTATCTCTGCGTTTCCAATGTCTAGTCGGGTCATCCAAAAAATGGCGACAGATGAAGATCCGCAAAACTTTATTTTGATGCATGCAGCCGGTGCCAACGTTTCAGGACAGATTGCTTCGGTCATCGCCGGTGGCTTACTGCTGGCACTGATTGCTTAGGTCACTAGAAAGGAGAGGAAAACTATGAGTCAAGATTTACTGACTTCATTTGAATTGTTGTTATTCGGTTGGGGCGGCGTCTTTGTCGTGATCCTGATCATCTACTTCGCATCCTTGCTTTTGTCGAAGCTCTTCCCAGTAAAAAAATAAAGAAGGCATTGTATGTATACCCTAAAAAGAATCTGGCTGCAAAAAGATCCAGAAGTCTTTTTGCAATGGCAAAAATTGATCACCCGTGCTGGCTTAGCCGTCGGTGAAGAGGTAGCCTATACCGTCGGCATTTTTGACCAGCAAACCTTGATTGCTACTGCTTCTTGCTATGCCAATATCATCAAGTATGTGGTGGTCTGTGAAAAAAGACGCTCCGAACAGCTGTTGACGCAATTGATTTCACACCTTAGCGATCATATCAAAGACGAAGGCTTCACCAAGTCCTTCGTCTATACAGCACCGAAAAACCGCCTGTTTTTTGAATCCCTCGGGTTTCGTGAAGTGCTGGCAGCACAAGACATCTTGTTCATGGAACAAGGCGTTCCTTCTTTTGAAAGCTATGCCCAACAGCTGCAACGGCAGCGAATTGGACAAAACAACGGCGCGATCGTCATGAACGCTAATCCTTTTACTAAAGGACATTTGTACTTAGTCGAAACGGCTGCGAGTCAAAAAGAACAGGTTTATGTGTTCGTTTTATCAGAAGACCGCTCGCAATTTTCTGCCAGCGAACGGCTGCAGATGGTGACGGATGGTGTGGCTCATCTGCCAAATGTAACGGTGCTGCCGACCAACAACTATCTCGTCTCCTCGGCGGTCTTTCCCAGTTATTTCTTGAAAGAGCAAGCACCTGAGGCGATCGCCAAAAAACAAGCCGCTTTTGATGCAACCCTCTTCAAAGAAAAAATTGCCCCGCTGTTGGCGATCACTACGCGTTTTGTAGGCTCAGAGCCTTACTCGCCCGTGACCCAACTCTACAACGAGGCCATGGCTGCCGTTTTTTCTCCCGAGCTTGAACTGATCGTGATCGACCGTCTGAAGATCAACCAATCAACCGTTTCGGCTACAAACGTTCGGAAAGCGATTGCAGAAAAAAATTTACTTTCTTTGCAGCAATTTTTACCAGAAACAACGTTCTCATTTTTAATGCAGCATAACTATATTTAGAGGTGATAATAAGTGGAAATCAAAAAAAGTGCGGTTGCTGGCTCTGTTGAATCCAGTGATATCTTGATCGCGATCGAGCCTACCACAACCCAAACCATCGAGCTGACCCTCGATAGCAGTGTCGAAAAACAATTCGGCAAACAAATTCGCGCCGTCATCCTTGAGACGCTGAACCATCTAGGCGTGACACAGGCCAAAATCACCGCCACCGATAAAGGCGCCTTGGACTGTACCATCAAAGCCCGAACTCTGACCGCCGTTCATCGGGCCGCCGAACAAGAACAGTATGCTTGGAAGGAGATCGACACATGGAACGTTTAAGAAGAACGATGATGTTTGTACCAGGAGCCAATGCTGCCATGCTACGGGATGCACCATTGTATGGCGCCGATTCCGTTATGTTTGATTTAGAAGATGCGGTCTCCTTGAATGAAAAAGACTCCGCTCGGACACTGGTGCATTTTGCCTTAAAAACCTTTGACTATTCTGCCATCGAAACCGTCGTACGCATCAACGGCCTCGACACGGTGGGTGCCCTTGATATCGAAGCGATGGTCCTAGCGGGGGTCAACGTCATTCGTCTACCGAAAACCGAAACCGCCCAAGATATCATTGACGTTGCCGCTGTGATCACACAAGTAGAAGAAGAAAACGATCTGCCTGTAGGAACCACCAAAATGATGGCTGCCATCGAGTCTGCCGAAGGCGTTTTAAATGCCCGAGACATCGCTACAGCTTCCGATCGTTTGATCGGGATCGCTTTAGGGGCAGAAGATTATGTCACCAATATGAAGACTCGTCGCTACCCAGATGGGCAAGAATTGTTGTTTGCCCGCAGTATGATCTTGCATGCAGCTAGAGCTGCAGGGATCGCCGCCATCGATACCGTCTTTTCTGATATCAATGACACCGATGGCTTTATCGCTGAAACGACTCGCATCAAGCAGCTTGGTTTTGACGGAAAATCAGTGATCAATCCACGGCAGATTCCCCTAGTCAATGGGATCTATGCGCCTTCAAAAGCCGAGATCCAACAGGCCAAAGAAGTGATCTGGGCCATTCGCGAAGCCGAAAGCAAAGGTTCTGGTGTGATCTCCTTGAATGGCAAAATGGTCGATAAACCAATCGTTGAGCGAGCGGAACGCGTGATCGCCCTTGCCAAAGCAGCGAAATTGATTACCGAGGAGGAAGTGTAATTATGGTGTTAAACAAAGCAGGAAAAGACATCCCTGAATGCTATGCCAACCAATACGGGGTCTTTGAAAATGAAACGGCCAATATCCATGCCTACAAAGAAGCGAGTCGCAAGATCGAGCCAGTCCTGCCAGGCAAAAGCAAGGTCTTAGGCAGCATACGTGAAGCCATTGAAAAAACAGGGCTAACGGACGGCATGACGATCTCCTTCCACCATCATTTTCGCGAAGGGGACTTTATCATGAATCTCGTTTTGGACGAGATCGCAAAAATGGGCATCAAGAATCTTGCGATTGCCCCTAGTTCCATCGCGAATGTCCATGAACCATTGATCGGACATATCAAATCTGGGGTCGTGACCAATATCACCTCTAGCGGTCTGCGGGACAAAGTCGGTGCCGCAATCTCCGAAGGCATTATGGATGCCCCAGTCATTATCCGTTCTCATGGCGGTCGGGCTCGTGCGATTGCCGCCGGCGATATCCACATCGATGTCGCTTTCTTAGGAGCGCCTAGCTCAGATGCGTATGGCAATGCCAATGGTACCGTCGGAAAAGCAACCTGCGGCTCATTGGGCTATGCAATGGTCGATGCAAAATACGCCGACCAAGTCGTGATCATCACCGACACTCTGGTGCCGTTTCCAAATACCCCAATCAGCATTCCCCAAACGGATGTCGATTATGTCGTGGAAGTCGACGCCATCGGTGATCCTGCAGGGATCGCAAAAGGTGCGACCCGCTTTACCAAAAATCCAAAAGAATTGCTAATTGCTGAGTATGCAGCCAAGGTCATCACGAGCTCGCCTTACTACCAACAAGGCTTCTCCTTCCAAACTGGAACAGGCGGTGCCGCACTAGCCGTTTCTCGTTTTTTACGCGAAGCAATGATCCAAGATGAGATCAAAGCCAGCTTTGCCCTTGGCGGCATTACCAATGCCATGGTGGAACTGTTAGAAGAAGGATTAGTGGAAAAACTGATCGATGTCCAAGACTTTGATCACCCTTCCGCACAATCGCTAGGAAAAAACGCCAATCATTACGAGATCGATGCCAATATGTATGCCTCACCGTTAAGCAAAGGGGCGTTTATCAATCAATTGGATACCGCCATTCTTTCCGCACTGGAAGTCGACACGGATTTCAATATCAATGTCATCACCGGTTCTGACGGTGTGATCCGCGGTGCTTCTGGCGGACACTCAGATACCAGTATGGCGTGCAAAATGAGCTTAGTGATCGCTCCTCTCGTGCGGGGACGGATCCCAACGATCGTCGATACCGTCAACACGATCGTCACGCCAGGCGCCAGCATTGATGTCGTCGTCACAGAAATCGGGATCGCCATCAATCCAGCTCGCGAAGACCTGATCAGCCATTTTGAAGCATTGGATATTCCCCAATACACCATTGAAGAATTAAAAGAAAAAGCCTACAGCATTGTCGGTCAACCCGAACCAATCAAGTACGGGGAAAAAACCGTCGCTTTGATCGAATACCGCGATGGCACGATCATTGATGTGGTCAAAAATGTCTGATGCCCTATTTTCAGGAACCCCTGTGACGCTAACCGACATGCTGCAGGCGCGAGAAAATAGAAGCTCCCTTCAACGGGAGCTTCTCGCTGCGGATGAAAAAGCGGCATTACTTGTTGCCACCATGAATATTCCTGGTCCCGTGAAAAATTCTGCCTCATTGACCGCAGTTTTTGAAGAACTCATTACGGAAATCGAAGAGGTCGTCAAGGAACTAATTCCACTGGCAAACCTCTACCGCAGTTTGGAGACCGGACCAGAATATTATCTCGTACTGCCCACAGATCCTTATGAACTAAAACGAATGATGGTTCAGATTGAGACCAATCATCCTTACGGCCGTTTGGTGGATCTGGATGTCTTAACCAAAACCCAAGACCAGCTTTTACCTATCAGCCGCACCGAAATTGGACTGCCTGCAAGAAGCTGCTACGTCTGTGAACAAGACGCCAAAGTTTGTGGCCGTTCTAGAACTCATAGCGTGGCAGACATGCAGCGGCAGATCCGTAAAATCATTCAGGAAAGAGTGAAAGAATGAAAAAAATCCAATTTACCGAAACCGTCTTGCGGGACGGCCAACAAAGTCTGATCGCTACACGAATGCCTACCAGCGATATGTTGCCGATTCTAAAAACCATGGACCAAGCAGGCTATCATGCCCTAGAAATGTGGGGCGGCGCGACCTTCGATGCTTGCCTGCGTTTTTTAAATGAAGACCCATGGGAAAGACTGCGGGCGATCCGCAAAGAAGTGAAAAAGACCAAACTGCAAATGCTCTTACGGGGACAAAATCTCTTAGGCTACAAAAACTATGCCGATGACGTCGTTGCTGACTTTGTGACCAAATCGGTCGAAAACGGCATCGACATTCTTCGTTTGTTTGATGCCTTAAATGATGTCCGCAATTTGGAAACTGCCATCCGTGCCACAAAAGCAGCGGGTGGACACTGTCAAACGGCGATCTCTTATACTACTAGCCAGATCCATACCGTGGATTACTTCGTTGACCTTGCCAACAAAATGGCAGACCTCGGCGCAGATTCTATCTGTATCAAAGATATGGCAGGCGTTTTGACGCCGCAAACCGGCTACGAGTTGGTCAGCCGAATCAAAGACGCGGTCGATCTGCCGCTGGAAGTCCATACCCATGCCACCAGCGGCATTGCTGAGATGACTTACTTGAAAGTTGCGGAAGCTGGCGCAGACATCATTGATACTGCCATCTCCTCTTTTGCTGGCGGCACCAGTCAGCCAGCGACCGAATCTGTGGCGATCGCCTTAGAAGATTGCGGCTTTGCTACGGGACTTGATTTACAGAAAGTCGCTGAGATTGCAGAACATTTCAATCCCGTTCGTGATCGTTTCCGTGAAGAAGGGCTGCTGAATCCAAAAGTCAAAGACATCGAACCCAAAACCTTGATATATCAAGTACCTGGCGGCATGTTGTCGAACCTACTCAGCCAATTGACGGAACAAGGATTGCAAGACAAGTATGAAGAAGTCTTAGCAGAGGTACCAAAAGTCAGAGCGGACTTGGGTTATCCACCGCTAGTGACCCCATTGTCGCAAATGGTCGGCACTCAAGCCTTGATGAATGTAATTTCAGGAGAACGCTACAAACTTGTCCCAAGTGAGATCAAAGATTACGTCAAAGGACTTTATGGACAATCGCCAGCACCCATCAGCGAAGAAATCAAAGAAACAATTATCGGAGATGCCGAAGTGATCACCGTCAGACCAGCTGATCTACTGGCACCGCAACTGCCAGCCTTCAAGGAAGAAATCGCTGAGTATGCCAAAAGCGAAGAAGACGTGCTGATGTACGCCCTCTTCCCTCAGCAAGCCCAAGACTTTTTAGGCCGACGAGAAGATCCCTTTTATGATGTCCCCGTACAGACAGTGTCTGTGAGGATTGCGGTGGATTAACAATGAAACCAGAAATAGAGAAAACAACTTAAAGTGCCCCTCACAAATTCGCTTGCTTTAGCAAATTTGTGAGGGGTATTACCATCTATAGGCTGTTTCTTCGTTTTTACTAATCAGCAGTGCAAAAATACGTACGCCACGGCCACTCCACCAATAAGCTTGCATTAATCGCTTCTCGCTCACGTATTTTGGGTAGCTGAGAAGCCAGGATTGTGCTTCCGCTCCATCCATTCTATAATCAGCTAAAAGAAGCGTTTTAAAGGAGGGGCTAGCCATGAAACGATACATCGCTTTATTAAGAGGCATCAATGTCGGTGGAAAGAACAAAATTTCTATGAAAGAATTGAAAGCCGGTTTTGAAGAACTGGGGTTTAGAGATGTGGTCACGTATTTGAATAGCGGCAATGTGATTTTTTCCAGTGAAGGAGATGATCCACAAGCCCTTGCCGAAATGATTAAAACAATGGTCAAACGCGACTTTTCCTTTGATATCGCTATTTATATCATTCGCCAATCAGAGCTGCAGGAACGCTTGGCCCATATACCTGATTGGTCAGGAACGGAAGATAAAACCATCTATGACAACCTGATCTTTTTGATGCCTTCACTGACCTACGAGGTGTTATCTGAAAAACTCGGGGCTCCAAATGCCAACCTTGAACAGGTTTTCCCTTACAAAGACGTCGTCTTCTGGTCCTACATCCGCAAAGACTATCAAAAAACCAATTGGTGGAAAAAAACAGCCAGTACCAGCGTCGGCAAACAGATTACGATTCGGACTATCAACACGGTGCGGAAGATTGCGAAGATGTGAGGAGGAGCAAGCCTTCTAATAATTATAAAACCCGTCAGGTAGACTCTTCTGACGGGTTTCTTATAACATTCTAATGTCTCATTAGTTCTCGTTACTACTATTCGTGACGCACTTTAACTGACGTTAAGTTTCTACGCAATCATCCCAACTAGAAGCAATAAACTACCGAGAATAATAGATTTTCACATCGTGTCTTTCTATAATGAATATCTGTGATAAAACAAAAACCAAGCACTAAGAAGTAATTTTGAGGCAGCTAGACAACAATATAACTGAAGACGAGAACGAAAGAAAAAATTCTTATTTGCGACATTCGATTATGCAAAAAATATATATGAACATCTATTATTAGCCATCCTTTTTTCTAGCTCACATTTTAGTTAACCTTTTTATCTATCCTAACTGCTATAAAAACTCTCTCACACGTTCTTTAACATGCTGCTATTGTTCCAACTTCTTTATTGCTAAAGCTAAGCAGCCGATCAATCCTGCATCGTCAGCAAGCATTGGAGTTAGTAAGTATTCTTCAAGAGCAGGGGTATCCACATAGGAACCCATTTTTTCTTTAAACGCTTGGCGAATCAACTCGAGTAGTTGCGGCTGTTTCATTACACCTCCACCTAAAATTATTACTTCCGGTGCATATAGTAAAGTTGTGTTATACACACACTGAGCAAGATAATCTGCCTCAATCGCCCAATAAGGATGATCAAATGAAATGGTCTGGGCTTTTCTTCCAAAGCGTTTTTCAATCGCGGGGCCTGAGGCTAACCCTTCCAAACAATCATGATGAAAAGGACAGATTCCTTCAAATTGATCTTCATTATGACGTTGTAAGAGCATATGTCCCATTTCAGGATGACTGAAACCTGTGACTATTTTTCCATCGACTACAGCACCACCACCAACACCAGTACCAACGGTGTAATAAAGAACACTATTTTTACCTTTTCCATACCCTGCCATATATTCTCCATAACAAGCAGCATTTACATCGGTAGTCCAATAGATGGGAACCGACAAGGCGTTTTCCAAAGCTCCTACAAAATGATAATTTTGCCAAGCTAACTTCGGGGTGTTGGTGATATATCCGTAAGTTCTTGATTCGATTTGAATATCAATTGGCCCAAATGCTCCTACACCAATTGATGCGATATTTCCTTTGTACTTATCAAAGAAATCAAACACTTGCTTCATCGTTTCTTCTGGTGTTGTGGTAGGAAAACTTTTCCGTTCTATCACTTGTAATTGTTCATTACCAATCCCACAGACAAACTTTGTTCCACCAGCTTCAATTCCACCATATAACATTTTATCTACACCTTTCATTCACTTATCTTCAAAAAAAGAAACGTATTTGCACTAAGCAAAATCGTTTCTCACTAAAGGTTTCGTTGTTCCACCTTCACCAAATTCAATCGGCAATACGGTACGTTTTTCTACTGTCTCTCCATTAATGACAGCAATTAATTTTGCCACTGCCACTTCCGCCATTTGCTTTGTAGGTTGGGCAATTGTTGAGACGAGATAAGGGTCTCCTTCTGTCATCTTTTGACCATCAAATCCGATAACTTGGACATCCTCTGGTACGTTTTTCCCTATTTTTTCAAGCATACCAATGACAGCTAATGCCATCGGATCGTTGATCGTAAAAATCCCATCGATATCGGGATTCTCTAACAAAAAATTTGTTACACGTTCTGAGAGATGGTCTAAAGGTTCTAACATATCTAACGCTTTATAGGAAATCCCCAGTTGACGGCACTCGATCTCAAAATATTTTCGACGACTCTTCGTTTCATTCGGTGTTTCTTGGTACCCACCGATATATGCTACATTCTGACATCCTCGGCGATAAAGTTCATTTGCAGCCAAACGTCCACCGGCCGCATTGTCAGCGGTCACATAAATCACCTCTTCAGTGAAATAACGGTCAATACTAACAAAAGGCAGATTACTCGAAATGTATTCATCGATATCTGAATAAGTAATTCCAATGATGCCGTCTACTTTATTTTGGCTGACCATCTGGATATATTCTTGTTCTTTTTCACTATTACCACTGGAGTTACACAAATAAAGCTTGTAGTTTTGTCTTTCTAATGCTGTTTCTACATGGTAGGCAAATTCGCCAAAAAATGGATGCCATACAGTGGGTAGAATCAAAGCAACCGTATTCGTATGCTTCATCTTTAACCCCCGGGCATAAAAATCTGGTTGATAGTTTAACTCTGTCATTGCTGCTTCAACTTTTTCTCTAGTAGAAGCTTTAACAGAACCGTTATTCAATACCCGGGAAACAGTTCCTACTCCGACACCTGCTAATTTTGCGACATCTTTCATTGTTGCTTTCATAGTTGATCCCTCACATTTCTGCACAAGTTTAGTATAATGAATTTTGTCATAAATTACTAATTTTTTCAAAATACTAATAGCAAAGCCATGGGAAATCTAGCTATCTGTTCTTTTCTAAAAAATTATCCTTCAAAACCTATTAAATAATTGATTCATCGCCTAAGCAATCAAACATTTATTTCACACTCGCTGTTTCAAAAGCTTGAATACGACTTTCTCCGATCGAATGAAATAAGATATCTCGAGCTTTTTCCAGCTCATAGAAAGTAGCCGTCATAACTTCTAAACCATTAATAAAGACTTCAACTGATGAGGTATCTCTAAAAATCTCAAGAACGAGCTGATTATCAATCAAAGGTATTTCAACTTTTCGGACATTCAGAGGGTCTTCTTCCGCCCCTGTAAGCTCTCTTCCTAGTTTCTGACGATCCAATTCAAAAACCTGTTTAGCAGTGTCATAAGTTAGTTTGAGACAATCCGTCTTAGACCGCAGTAATTCAATTGTAAAAACTTCTGCTTTCTCCAAATCTGCGACTAGATGTAAATATGAAGAATCAGACAGCGCGTTTCGAAATACGACTGATGTGTCAGTCACTGCAATATTTTCACTGCCTTGTTGATAAACTAAATGACTATATACAGTTGAGATGGGTTTTTGTACCAATCGATTTTTTTTCACTCTTAACTCTCGGGGCAAACTCATAGAGCCTGCCCAAAGATGGCCTAACTCATGTGTAGGCAATGTGCGATCCCACATCTGCATCCAAGCAATCATCACCCGTCCACCATTAGGATCTGTTGTTGTTTGTGGTGCATAAAAATCCATTCCAAAATCCATTTCATGGAAATTATCAACTATCATCTGACCTGTTTCCCAGTCTACCTCACCAATACAAGCCATGGTAGAACTGATATTATGATATTCCAGTCCGTTCTTCTTGATTTGTATCGGTGACATGATTAAGACATCTCGTCCGTCTAAATGGAATAAGTCAGGACATTCCCACATTATTCCTTGCTCTGAAGTCCCTTCTAGCAACACAGAGTAAAAGTGCCAAGTATACAAATCTGACGATTGAAACATCACTATTCTACCAGTAGACTGTGTAGATTTAGTAGCTACTACCATATTGTAAGCATCGTTGTGAACAATTACTTTAGGATCACGAAATTCTTGTATCAGCCCATTCTCACCTAGCTGTTTTTCTGCTACCACAGGATTACCACTGTATTTGCTAAAATGAATACCATCTTCAGAGACCGCCAAACATTGATGCTGATGGCTAATACCATCAATTTCTTGACAGCCTGTATAAAATAAATATAGTTTTCCGTCTCTTTCAATTGCACTTCCTGAGAAACACCCGCCGCTGTCATAAGGTTGATCTGGGGCTAACGCTACTGGTAGATCTTCCCAATGGACCAAATCACTACTGCGCGCATGCCCCCAATGCATGGGCCCCCATCGACTATCGTAAGGATAGTATTGATAGAAGAGATGGTAATGCCCTTTGTAATATATAAACCCATTGGGGTCATTTATCCACCCGATGGGTGCGGAAAAATGATAGTTTTGTCGATACTGAGGGTTAACTTTTCCTCGCATCATTTCAATAAATCGATTTGCTTTATCCAAAATCGCCGTTTCTTCTACTAACACTTATTGTGCTCCCTTCAAAAAATTATCATAGCCAGTTTGTTTTATTTGAATCCATTCTTCCAAACCTACACGTTCCAATTCAGCAAGGTATTCTTCCCATTCTTCATCGATTTTACCGCCGGTGATCCACTCTGCTCTTTTGCGATAGATGTAATCCCACATATCTGTTTCAATTTTTGCTAATCGGTCTGTTTCTTCTTTTTCTAAAAAGACACGTGGATAGATATTGTCTTCTGTAATATATGGCAAATACGTGTCATGCATCAAATCTAAACGCCACTTCGCATCATCTGGCATAGTAGTGACTGTGCCGTAATAAGAATCAAGAACTGCTAATGGTCCTCCAGCTTCGGTTTTTTGTCTTAGTTCCCCCGGTGCTGTCCCCTCTAAAGGCAAATGTTTTAACATACCATCCTTTAATTCAAAAATATTGGCCTGTGCTTCATCACCGTAGGTTCCCCAGTTATTTTGGACAGACTGTAACGGTTCATACATTTTATCTATCCACCTAGCTGTAAGTTCCAAGTTTTTATTCGCACTAGTAATTACGAAACGATCTCTTGAGAAACCCATGCCATTCGTACGAGTAACGTGTTTCGTTCCATCTGGTCCCGCTAAGACTGGCAAGACGTCATAACTATCATCTGCACCCGTGATATTTGCTTTATCCCAAGTAAAGTACACGCCATACTTATGTTCTTTCCCTTTGGCAACATACGTATTCCAATCTTGTTCGAAAGCCTCTTTATCAATAAGACCTTTATTATTCATTTCATTGAAATATTTGATGGCTTCTTTATACCCTTCTTTGTTAGCAGTAAATTGTACCTGGCCATCGTTATCAACGACTAAGTGGTCATCATTATCACCTAGACCGAATGCCCCCATTAAAAATTTTAAGTCTTCATTTCCTCCATTGTTAATAAAGCTAAAAGGAATTTCATCTGCTTCACCATTACCATTTGGATCTTGCGTCTTGAAAGCCTCCAACACAGTCATCAACTGATCGGTGGTTTGCGGCATTTCAAGACCCAAATTATCCAACCACTCCTTGTTAATCCAAGCCATCCCATTAACTGTATGGATCGACTCTTTTCCTTCGCCTAATTCTTCAATCCAAGGCATAGAGTAAATGTGACCATCAGGTGCAGTAGACATTTGTCGGTATTCGGGATTTTCATCAAAAATTTTCTTCAGATTTGGCATATAATCTTCGATCAAATCTTCAATCGGTACAATAACGCCACTTTCCGCCCAGTTTAATAAATCATAGTCACCTGCAGCGGCGTTGAAAATGGCATCTGGTAAATCACCACTAGCGATATCCAAATTTCTTTTTTCGGCAAAATCACTACTGTAGTTTGTCCAATCAATATGGAGATTGGTCTCTTCTTCTAACCGTTGGAAAATCAATTTGTCATTAGGATCATTGGGAGCCAAAGGGGCACTTTGAGACATCATTTTTAAAGATACTTTTTCTTTCAATGGAAAAGAGACATTTTCTAGTTCATAATCAGGGCTTGATGTACTCTTTTCTTTTGAGCCTCCACAAGCCCCCAAAATTAGTACGGAAGTAAAAACGATTGGCAGCATCCATTTTGCTTTCATCTTAAAATCTCCTTTATAATTTTTATTCATACAAATAGTGAACAATTCTTACCCTTTAACAGAACCAACTAAAACACCTTTATCAAAATATTTTTGGAAGAAAGGATACATTATGATTAATGGCAGACTAGAAATGACGATCGTTGCGTATTTGATCAACTCAGCAATTTGTTTCATTTCTGCCATGGCAGTATTGGCTCCCACCATGTCTTGTGAGGGCTGGTTTTGGATCAAAATATTTCTTAATACGAGTTGCAACGGCTGTAAGTCGGGATCTTTGATGTAAATCATGGCATCAAAATATGAGTTCCATTGCCCAACAAAGGCATATAAAAACAATACGAACATAATTGGTTTAGCTAATGGAAGCATGACTTTGAACAGTATTTGCAAGTCATTGGCGCCATCGATAGTAGCAGCTTCAGAAAGTTCTTTTGGCAAAGCACTAAAATAGGTACGGGCTAAGATAATATTCCACACATTTATAGCACCTGGTACGATAATCGCCCATACACTATCTAACATGCCCAAGTTCTTTACCAATAAATAGGTAGGTATCAAGCCGCCACCCACGAACATTGTAATGACAAAAAAAGTCATAATAATCTTTTTCCCCGCCAAGTTAGGTCGAGACAAAGGATACGCAGTGATCATCGTAATAAATACAGTCAATAAGCTGAAGCTAAAAGAGTAAAACAACGAATTTACAAAACCGCGTAAAATGGAATCATCTGCAAATACCCGTTGATATCCTTGTGTTGTCCAATCTTTCGGATTGAAGCTTATACCTTTATTGATCAAAGTAGCTGGGTCCATAAAAGAAGCTACCAGTACATAAATCAGCGGAACAATGGTGATGACGACTAAAAAAGTTACAATCACTCGATTCAACCATAAGATTTGACGGTCGATTTTTGATAAAGCACTATTCATAATTTTCTCCTTTCATTACAAGCCTTGACCATCGTTTAGCCGCTTGGTTATATTGTTGACAATCAGTAATAAAACGACATTAATAATCATATTGAACAGACCAACAGCTGCAGAGTAGGCATAATCACCTGATTGCAAGCCGACTTTGTATACATAAGTGGAAATGATTTCTGAGGCAGGGATGTTCATTGAAGTTTGCATCAAGTAGGCTTTTTCATATCCTACATTCATAATACCGCCGGCGGCCAAGATGAAGCTGATCACCATCACAGGCCTCATTGCAGGCAAATCGATATGCCAAATCTTTTGTAAAATATTTGCCCCATCGATATTTGCTGCCTCATATAAATCGGTACTGACTCCCGCCAGCGTCGCGGTGTAAAGAATGGATGACCAGCCGATTCCTTGCCAAATTCCCGATAAAATATAAATCGTTCTGAAATAAGCTGGATTAGACATGAACATAATTGGTTGCCCCGTAACCTTTTCTACTAACCCATTAATAGGTCCATTTGCGGATAGGAACAAAAACAGCATCCCCACGATAATAACTACTGAGATAAAATTCGGCGCATATAGAATCAACTGGATTTTCTGTTTTATTTTTTTATTGATAATTTGATTCAAGCTCAGTGCTAAAATAATTGGTGGAAAAAAACCTAACAATAAACCATAAATGCTAATTTTTAATGTGTTGCTCAGCAAAAGCGTAAAATTTGGTGAACTGATAAATTCCCTAAAGTGATCTAGTCCTACCCAAGGACTTTCCAAAATTCCTAGCATAGGATTATAGTCTTTAAATGCAATCACAGCACCGTACATTGGCACATACTTAAAGATAAACGTCATGATGATACCTGGTAAGAGCAACAAGTACATCCACTTATCACGCCGCAACTGTTTCTTTAATTTTTCCCACTTCGAGATATTTTTTTTATCCCGTTGTACCGCCCTTATCTCAACACCTGGTCCCAATGTCTTTTCCAATTCGATCTCCTCCCAATACATTTTAGAAACGTTTCCATTTTCGTTTAAAAAAATAAAAATTTAACGAAGATGCATTTTGGAAACGTTCCCACTATTTCCGTTTATAGATTACCATAGCCATTTTTTTAAGTCAATATTTTTTTGTAATTATTCTTTCACCCACACTAAGCTTCCTTCAATTCATTTATGGTTTTCGAAAATTGTTAAAAAATAAGGATCTCGATTATTTCATTAATCCTATTTTTCTCTACTTTTCTAGCATTCTTCTTTTATGAGTTTACTTATCACAACTCGCATCCTCTAATCTCTTTTCTACCAATCATTCACTATTTAACCGTTCCAATCGGAAGATTATCTGGTTAATTATTTAAAAATAGCTCGGATTCACATTTATTTTTTGCTTTTTAACTAACTAAAAGCGAAAAGATAAGAGTTAGATATGTAAATGTATATAAGGTTAGGAGCTGTTAGATGAGCCTTTTAGGGGAATCTCGGAAAACTAAGATCGCCAATCAGGATTGAAAAAAATGCAGGAATTAGGAGTATTCACTTTTCATCCGCCAACTGAAAGAAATTAGAGAAAAAGAGTAAACTCACAAAAATTGTGAATTTACTCCAAATCGATACACAGAAATTATTTCAAGGAATCAAATTTTCTAACGATGAGCTAATCGTTTCTCGCATATAGCTTCTCCCTACTTCACCGATCCCAACATCCCAGCCACAAAGTACTTTTGCAGCGAGAAGAAGACCACCATTGTTGGCAGAGTTGCGATCACGATTGCTAACATCATTAAGCCATAATCTGGATTATTGGCGGCGCCGATGGCAGAAATCATCAGGGGAAAGGTTTGCTTTTCTGGTGATTGAAGGGTGATCAACGGCCACAGGTAGCTGTTCCAACTATTGATGAAGGTAATGATGGCAGCGGCCGCATAAGTTGTTTTCATGGTTGGCATGTATATTCGAAAAAAAAGCCTAGCTCCGACAGGCCATCCATTCGCCCTGCTTCAAGCAGTGACTTGGAAAACATTTTTGTGTTTTGTCTGAAAAAGAAGATCAGAAATGCGGTCGATAATGTTGGCAAAATGACTGAAGCTACTGTATCGAGTCCAATAAAAGGAATCGTCGTTGAAAAGCTACCGAACATCCGAAACAGCGGAATCATGGTGGCGGCAAAAGGCAACATCATCGACAAGAGCAACATATTAAAAAGCATATTTTTTAATCGGCTTTGATAGATCTCAAATCCGTAGCCGGCCAACGAAGCGATCGTCACAGATAAAATCGTCTGTAACAACGCAATTCTTGCACTATTAAAGAATACTTGTTTCAAGTCATAGGTTGCGACTAGGTTACGCCAGTTTTCTAGCAAATGGGTACTTGGCAATAGTTTGCCTTGCATGATATTTACGGTAGGGTTGGTGATACTCACTAACATGAAATAAAAGGGAAAGGCAAACAGAATGGTAAAAACACCTAAAAACACATATGTGCCTACTTTTTTCATTTGTCCTCTCCTCCGATCTTAAATTGGATCATGGAAAAGAAGATGACCATGACGACAATGGCATAAGAAACTGCAGAGGCGTAGCCAAAATCTGGTGTATAGCGAAAAGAAAGATTATAAATATATTGGGAAATCGTCGATGTGGCGTTTCCTGGTCCCCCTTGGGTCAAATTCATCGGTTCATCAAATAACTGTAGTGTGCCAATCGTTGAGGTCACGGCTGAAAACAAAATGACTGGCTTCAGCAAAGGGACTGTGATTTTAAAAAATTGTTTCGTTGGAGAAGCGCCATCGATTCTAGCAGCTTCATAAATTGCTGGGTCGATATTTTGCAAAGCCGATAAAAAGAAAATCATATTGTAGCCGGTCCAGCGCCAAGTGATGGCTAAAATGATAATGACTTTTGCCCAAAAGGGACTGGAGAAAAAGGCGATTGGCTCAGAGACAATCGACAGTCTCACTAAAAGGGCGTTCACCACGCCATTTGTTGCAAACAGTGATTTAAAGACCATGGAGTATGCGACTAATGAAGTTACTGCTGGCAAAAAAATGATCGTCCGAAACAGGCCTTTCAGCTTTAGGGTTTTCTGATTGAGCTGGACGGAAAAGAACATGGCCAACAAGACCATGACAGGCACTTGAAAGCCCAAAAAGATCAAGGTATTTTTCGTGGCTGTCAAAAAGGTTTGATCCGAAAATAGCCGCCGATAATTCGCTAGTCCGCTAAAGGTCAGCCCGGTGCCGCTTCCTGATTGCAAGGATAATAGAAACGCTTGGATCATTGGATAAAAAGAGAAAAAGAAGATTAAGAGTGTCGGGATAGCAATAAATAGCCACCCCGTCATCACTCCTTTTTTATAAAATAATTTATTTTTCATCGTACATGCCCCTCAGTCCGTGTTAATTCAATTGATTGTCAGCAATCATTTGCGTGTTTTTTAAGACCTCATCCAAATCTGCTCCATTGACATAGTCCAAAAAGCCTTGATTCATGATGTCTTCCAACGCATAAGTGTTTTTCCCAAAGTTTACCGAAGGGATTTCATTTGCCCAGTTCATGAAATCTTGATAGATAGCCTGATCATCAAAGAAAGGATCTGGTGCATGATACGCATCTCCTTGTGAAGCGGGAACGTAAGAACCGATTGCTCCGACGGTTTGAATCAGCTCTTCGTAAAAGGCGATATTTTTGCCGAATACGTCAGCAATATAGCTCAGGGCTTCTTCTTTCCCATCGATATCTAACACATAAATTGACGAGCCTCCGAGATTGGTCGCATTGACTGAACCTTCGATCGATTCTTGCTTGGGCACTGGAACGACTGCCCAATCGCCACTTTGACTTTCTTCTGCTTTCACCGATGGCGTGATCCAGTTGCCTTGTAAAACGCCCGCTACTTCGCCGCTGTTAAAACCTGCTAGCATTTGGTCCCAGCCATTATGCGTTGTCATTACTCCTGAATCAAGCAGCATTTTCAAATCTTCAAGCCCTTGTTTCAAAGAAGGATTGCCGTCAATAAAAGGCGTTTCACCATCCTCTGCGGTATACCAATAACCACTGGAATGCATCATCATTCGCAAATGTCCTAGATCATTCATATCGATGGACAACAATGGTTTGCCAGTTGCTTCTTTCACACGGATCCCCAATTCATTAAAGGTTTGCCAAGTGATATTGGTAAAATCTGACAGTTCCAAGCCCGCTTCTTCAATGATCGATTTTCGCAAGTAAACGCCCGCTACCCCTGAATCAAACGGCATCCCATACTGCTCGCCATCGATTGAAGACACCTCGATTTTGTAATCCATAAAATCGTCAACATTTATATACTCAGTCAATGGAACGAAATACTCTGGAAACACTTCTAAAAAATTACGGGCGCGAAAATCTTCAATCAAGACGATATTGGGCAATCCTTGGGTACTGCCTGAACTAAAGATGGTATTCATTTTTTGTACGCTGTCTTGTTGGGAAATCTCAGTGACATTGATTTTGAAATCAGGATTTTCTTCTTGATGATACGATTCCGCCAACTCAAAGGCTGCAATATTGAATTTTGGGTCCCACGCCCAGATGGTGATTTCCTCTGCGCCGTTTTGTTCGCCCCCTTCACGCTCTGGCGTATCGCTGCCATTCCCACAAGCAGCTAAGCCTCCTAGTCCAATCATTGCCATACATAAAGCTATTTTTTTCATTGTCATGCTCCTTCCACTTCTTTTTGATAGTTCATCTGAAAATCAAAGGCAAATGCCTGATTTTGCAATAAATACTTCGGTAAAATACCGGGACCGCAACTGGCACTTCCTAATCCTTGCACCCCATAGTCAATGTTGACGGCAACGGCGTCGCTGGTTTCTAATTGATTGGTATGAGTCGCTTGTTCCAAATTGTTCTGAGTGTAGTGATGCACACTAAAATTCAGCGATTTGCTGGAAATAGTCAGTCCACCTCCAGAAGGCTTAGACAAACGGAAGAATTTGGTCTTCATGTGGTTGCCATTTTCTTGCGGCCGCACATACGGCGTGTGCATCTCTGGAACGGTTCTTTCCCACCAATCGAAAAACCCGCTTTGGCAACTATCAGGATAGGTTTCATGCGGCCCAAGTCCTAGCCACTGAACATTCTGATGTTGTTTATCAATCATCAGCTGCACACCGATTCGCGGTAGGGTTTTCGGTCCGTTGCCAAACGGGGTTCCTTGGACTTCTACACGGATGTCGCCTGCCAATGAAAGACGATACGTAAAGGACAATTCAATTCCCCAGTCGAGGGAAATAGGCATGCTGTTGCGGCGAATCTCGACTTTTATTTCATCAAGGCGCTGTTCATAGGTAAAAGCGAGCACACGCTCCTTTAAGTGGCGAATGCGAAACGCTTCCCATTCCTTGGCGATGCTTGCCGAACCAAACTCTTCACTGCCTAACAAGTCATTGTCAGTCGGTGCCCGCCAAAAGTTCATTTCAAGCGGTTCAGTAAGCAAGGCTTGCCCTTCGATGAGCCACTGGCTCAAGGTACCTGTTTTCTTATGAAAAATATAGGTCTGCTCAGCCAAAGTAATCCTCAGTTCATCGGCCGTTTCTGAACAGTGAAAGGCATTCGCTTTGGGTATTTGTACGCTTTTTACTGGTTGATCAATGACGGCTTGTTCCCAAGCAACTGCGTGTTCTAAAGAAAAATCTGGCGCACTTTCTTCAAAGAAAAACAGCGTGACCACTGCCTGTGCTCTTCCCGCTAAGCTCAGCGTAGCTTCTTCTGGCAGGTAAATGGTTGTTTCTTCTTGAGGTGGAAGGTCAATTCTTGGTAGCTCTTGTAAGAAAATCACCTGATCGTCTTCTTTTATTTGCAGGACTGCCTGTAAAGACGCTAAATTTCGAAAATTGAAGCGGTTGGTGATGCGACAGGCCTGTTCTGAGAGCTGGAAAGTGATTTTGACAGGCTGAATCACTTTCTTATACTCGAACAATGCTGGCGATGGCGTACGATCTGGAAATAGCAATCCATCAATCACAAAGTTGCCATCATGGATTTCCTCTGCAAAATCACCACCATACTTGTAGTACGTCTCACCAGAAACGTTGTCAATGCTCTTGATACCATGATCGATCCACTCCCAAATAAAGCCGCCTTGTAACCGGGGATAGCGATAAAACAATTCCAGATATTCGCTCAATCCACCAGGGCCATTGCCCATCGCATGACCATATTCACATAAAATATGCGGTTGTGTTAGTGAACGTTCCCCTTGTTCTGCCATTTCGCCAACAGAAGTATACATAGTCGAAATGACATCAGACGCTTGGCACGCTTGCCATTCTCCCAAGGCTTTCAAGTGCCGTGCTTCTCCTTCATAATGAACCAGACGACTGGGATCTAATTTCTTGATCAGCTGCGCCATCTTCAAATGGTTTTCCCCATAGCCAGACTCATTTCCTAACGACCAGAAAATGATCGAAGGATGGTTTCTATTTTTTTCGACCATTCTTTTTGCTCGGTCTAAATACGCCGGCAACCATTCCTCACTACTACTTAGTTCATTGATCCTTTGGGTGATATCCATCCCATGGGTTTCAATGTCTGCTTCGTCAATGACGTACAGCCCATAACGATCACACAAGTGATAAAACTTTGTGTCTGCTGGGTAATGAGAACACCGAACGGCATTGATATTAAATGCTTTCATCATCTGCACATCTTGTTCCATCGTCTCAACTGTCAGACTTCTGCCAGACTCACAATGCCATTCATGGCGATTGACGCCCTTCAGCACTACCCGCTTTCCATTGATTTGGAAAATACCGTCGGTTATGGAAATCTGTCTAAAGCCGACTTGGAGCGGAATGACCTCCAACAGTTCCTCGCCTTGATACTGTTTCACCAACAGATGGTATAGATACGGTTCTTCTGCGTTCCAAGGAATTATCTCTTCAATGGTTGCGGAAATCGTCCAATTCGCTTTTGCTCCTCCTAGTCTTTTCTCAGCTTTCTTTAAAACGGTTACATTTTCCTGATCCAGCAATTCGATTTCTATCGTTCGTTCTTCTGGTTCCTCTGTCGTTGTTGGTTGAAAGAAAAGCGAAACTGCCAAGAAGCCATCTTTGTATTGATTGCATAAATCTGCTTGGCTCGTTACATTTTGAATCGACTGCGGCTTACGGGAAAACAAGTAGACTTCTCTAAAAATTCCGCCAAGCCACCACATATCTTGATCCTCGACATAGCTCATCGCACTCCATTGCTTCACCTTTACACTAAGCACATTTTTGCCCTTTTGAAGATATGGTGTGATATCAAACTCAGAGACCAAGCGACTGCCGGTGCTGTAGCCGACATATTGATCATTGACATGCACCTCAAACACCGATTCCACGCCTTCAAAGTGAAGCACATGCTCAAGATTAATGTCCTCCACAATAAATGCTTTTCGATAAAAGGCGGTTGGGTTTTCCATCGCAACAAATGGCGGATCAATTGGAAAAGGATACTGGACATTCGTATAGATTGGTTTTCCATGCCCCTGAAACTGCCAATGAGCAGGTACCTCGATTTTTTGTTCATACACAACTTGATTTTCTGCCTCACCCAAATAAAAATCCCACAGACCATTTAATGACTGATACCCAAAAGATGCCTGTGGATCTCCTTGCATAGCTGCTGCGACCGTTTCATAACTAAAAAAACTGGTTCGAGGTGACAAGCGGTTTTCATGTAGTATTGCTGGATTGAATATTTTTTCTTGGAACATAGCTTCCTCCTGATGTGTTTTTCGTGCTTCGTTTGACAATCAACTGACTTCTCGTTATTTCTATTTCTTGGCAAAGTGATATCATCTAATCCAAAATGAATTAAGCGCTATCATAAAACCAAGTCAGAAATTTCTATCCGTGTGCATCTAATACCAAGCATATTTTTTCTGTACATCCACCTTAAAAACTACAGAACCTCTTATAGACGAATAGAAACCGAGGCTTGCCGACACTCTGTTTTAGAATTGGAATGCGTCAATCCTCTGTTATTTTAACTTCCCCATCTGAAACACAAAAAAAGGATTGGACGACTGTCCAATCCTTTTGACATAGCGAAATAAGCATAAGGTATCCTGCATAAAATCCCAGAAAATCTGCTTTTCCTACTAGAAAAAGAACAGAATATTAGGTACAATAAACAGGTCGATACCTTAGGGTATTGACTATGGCAACTTGATTAGTCAGTTCGCGTGACTTTTCAAGGCCTCGTATTGGAGCGCCAACTCTGATACGGGGTGCCTTTTTTTATTCGGTTTCTATTCCCCTCTATTGTATAGAAACCCGTTTTGGAAAGCAAGACCAAATCTGAGGGAAATGATTTAATAACAGATTTGATTTATGGTTTTTTGATGTTTTCTTATGCTTTTTGATGGATAATGTAATCGGGTGTGTACAATTTGTTATTACGCTGTAATCTCTTTGACCGTATTAATATTATCATATGAGGTGATTTTGTGTATCATAGAATTCGCAACTTACGCGAAGACAAAGACTTGAATCAAGAACAACTTGCTAAACTACTGAATATCAGCCAAACCACTTACTCCCGCTATGAGTCAGGGAAATTAGACATTCCTACTCAACTTTAATATCCTCGTGATATCATCAATCTCCAACGCATCTGCAATCCTTTCAATGTGTTCTAAATAAATTTTTTGTCTTTTTCCATTTGCCAAATTGCTTAAATTTGATGGCTCAATTCCCGACAACCTTGCGAGTTCTCTTAAAGATATCTGACGTTCTGCTAATAAATCATTAATTAGCACTTCCACTTTTCTATCACCTTCATTTTCGTTCATTTATATTTCCTCCTCGTGTTGTCTATATAAACATGGTATAGTACAATAATTTTAGATTGTTGTTCGTATAGACATGAAGTTTATAAATATAGAAGAAGGTACCCTTATGACATCGGAAAATGAAAATAAAGAATTCCTGACAAAGAAGAATCAACCGATTAAAACCATTACTCAACAAGATATCAATGCGCTATAAACAACACATGAGCAACTTCGATCATGGTCATCGATGCTAGAGGTATTAATCAAATTATTTGATTGTAAAAAGAACTGAATAACAATGAAAAATTACTCAAACTTACCATTTGATACGAAAAAAACACTCTCCAAAAAGAGAGTGTCTCGAATCTTCGATAAAAAGATTAACGTTTTGAAATGTGACTCGTACTTATTACAAGTACTTCTATCAATAGAAATCCAATTATATCAACATTACAAACATCTAAAAAACAGTTTGATATGGATAAAATAGGATTAATATTGATATTACTTGAACCAATTTGAACCAAAGATGAATGGTAGTTGAATACAATTTTCTTACTAGTTTATCAATCTTTTTTAGAGTTATTCCTCCCCTCTTATTTATTTGAGACCGTATTGATGGCTGGATAGCTGTCTAATAGGGGTTTCAAGGCCAGAATTAGCTAAGCTACTAGATTCTCGAATAATTGTATAAGCCGGTCACACCTACTTAAATGTGATTGAGAAGGTCAAATATAGGGTCAAAAAATACTCGTCAGTATGTCAGATAGATAAATCCAATTTTACGCCAAAAGCAGATCCTTTTCTCTTAAAATAGTAAGAGCCATCGAAGATTTATGTTTCACTTCGCACGGCTTTTACTTTAATTTTCCAATTTATCAAAAGGACATTTTACGTCTTTTTATCTTTTACCGAGATAGATGACAGTTGCTACTTAATCTAGCAAATTCGCTACACGACTTTTTATATCATCTCTAATTTCTCTGAATTTATTAATGATTTCTTCTTCTGTTCCAGTTGCTTTGGCTGGATCTTCCAAATCCCAATGAACATGCTTAATCCCTTTTGGAATTACTGGACATTTATCTTTGGCATCGCCACATAGCGTAATAATTAGGTCTGCTTGATTAAAATAATCCATATCGATCAAATCAGATGTTTGCGTAGAGATATCTATCCCTTCCTCAGCCATTACTTGAACGGCTCTAGGATTTAACCCATGTTGTTCAATGCCGGCGCTTTTAATTTCAAATTCATCTGTTGGCAAAATCGCTTTCCCATAGCCTTCTGCAATTTGACTACGACAAGAATTGCCTGTACATAAAAAGTAAATTTTTCTCATTATTATTTCCTCCGATATCAGACAATTCTGATGGATTTTGAATGAACCAATTTTTTTGTGCGATTAGATATTTTAACTAACAGTAACATGACTGGCACTTCAACTAAGATGCCAACTGCCGGCGCTTATGTAAAAATATAGATAATCATCTATGTTTTGTCAAATGCTTCTGTCTTTCAGTTCAAATTAATTAGTTTATTATTTGCATTCGATTCAATCTAATTTGAAAATCACTACTTATATAGATGCATCCATACAATCTATATAACTCCTCACATATTCAAATTAAAATTTGATTATTCTATTAATCTATGATACACTACATTCAAATATCCATTAGAATAAAGGAGGAGCTGTATGAAAAACGAAATTTGTGAAATCTCATGTGTTCATGAAGATAAAGTTTTACTAGGAAAAGAAAAGTTACAAACTGAGGATATTTCGAGCTTAAAAAGTGTCTTCAAAATTTTAGCTGATGAGAATCGCTTAAAAATTATCTACGCCCTAAGTTATGAGGATGAATTATGTGTATGTGATATCGCAGCAACTATCGAGGCAACCGTGGCAACAACCTCACACCATTTATTATCATTGAAAAAAAATGGAATTGTTGTGAGTCGGAAAGTAGGGAAATTGGTTTATTACTCTATCAAGAATGATAAATTTGTCCAACTACTAAATTCCAAACTGTATTTAGAAGATGAGGTGCTAGTATGAGTGAAAAAAAACAAGTCTATCGGGTTGAAGGATTGAGCTGTACGAATTGTGCGGCAAAATTCGAAAAAAATGTTTCTCAAATACCAAAAGTTACCGATGCAAAAGTAAATTTCGGTGCCGGAAAAATCTCTATCGAAGGCGAAGCGACTATTGCGGAAATTGAAGCTGCAGGAGCTTTTGAGAATCTTAAAGTTCAGTCCGAACATGATACAGAACCTCGCATTGAAACAAAAGAGCCTTTTGTGAAAAGAAACTGGAACCTATTGGTTTCACTGTTTTTAATTATTTTGGCATTAGGATCTCAAGTAGTTAACGGTGAAGATGCGCTATTAACAGAAGGATTATTTATACTAGCGATTATTATCGGCGGATTTAGTTTGTTTAAAGAAGGATTTTCAGACCTATTAAAATTGAATTTCTCAATGGAATCTCTTATGACAATTGCAATCATTGGTGCTGCAATTATTGGCGAGTGGACTGAGGGCTCAATCGTTGTTATCTTATTTGCAATTAGCGAAGCTTTAGAACGGTTTTCAATGGATAAAGCAAGACAATCAATACGTTCCCTAATGGATATTGCTCCGAAAGAAGCATTAATTAGAAGAAATAATGTTGAACAAATGATTAATGTTTCAAAAATCGAAGTAGGCGATATTATGATCATTAAGCCTGGACAAAAAATTGCTATGGATGGTCAAGTCATTAAAGGCCATTCCTCAGTAAATCAGGCTGCGATTACCGGTGAATCTGTCCCTATTGAAAAAAATATTAATGATGATATCTTTGCAGGAACGATTAATGAAGAAGGTGCACTTGAAGTCAAAGTTACAAAGCATGTGAACGACACGACAATTGCCAAAATTATTCACCTAGTTGAAGAAGCACAAGGTGAACGAGCACCTGCTCAAGCATTTGTCGATAAATTTGCGAAATATTATACACCCACCATTATGGTGATTGCCGCATTAATCGTCATCGTTCCCCCATTATTTTTTAACGGAGATTGGAATACTTGGTTGTATCAAGGGCTCTCTTTATTAGTTGTTGGCTGTCCTTGTTCTTTAGTAATCTCAACACCTGTGTCTATCGTTTCAGCAATTGGAAACTCTGCTAAAAATGGTGTTTTGGTAAAAGGCGGTATTTATCTTGAAGAAATTGGTGGCCTCAAGGCGATTGCCTTTGACAAAACAGGAACATTGACTAAAGGAACACCAACGGTAACAGATTTCACTACAGTTGATTCAAAAGACGAAGAGAAATATTTCTCAATTATTACAGCATTAGAATCATATTCTCAACACCCTCTCGCGTCAGCAATCTTAAAAGAAGCTGATAATAGAGCGATTTCTTATAAATCAGTAGTTGTTGACGAGTTTACTTCAATTACTGGAAAAGGAATACAAGGAAACATTGAGGGGATTACCTATCTTGTAGGGAGTCCAAAGCTTTTTGAATCTATCTTAACAGATAACTCAAAGATTATTGAAAATTACCAAAGACTTCAGCAACAAGGAAAAACAGCAATGCTCTTAGGAACAGATAAACAAATTTTAGCAGTCATTGCAGTAGCTGATGAGTTAAGAGAATCAAGTAAAGCAGTCATTGAAAAATTACATGATTTAGGAATCGAGCATACGATAATGCTGACTGGTGATAATGCTACAACTGCTCAGTCAATCGGAAAACAAACAGGTGTAACTGAAATAAAAGGCGATTTGATGCCTCAAGATAAATTAGATTATATTAAATCACTTAAGGAAACCTATGGAAAAGTCGCCATGGTTGGTGATGGTATTAATGACGCACCAGCATTAGCTGCCTCAACAGTCGGTATCGCAATGGGTGGCGCTGGAACAGATACAGCTTTAGAAACAGCTGATGTAGCTTTAATGGGTGATGACTTACAGAAACTTCCCTTTATAGTTAAATTAAGTCGACAAACATTGAGAATCATTAAGCAAAATATTACCTTCTCATTGGGAATCAAACTATTAGCATTATTACTTGTAGTTCCAGGCTGGTTAACGTTATGGATTGCTATCTTAGCTGATATGGGAGCAACTATATTAGTTACCTTGAACGGCTTACGACTGATGAAAGTTAAATCTAAATAGACAAGTAGTAGCATAAAAAGAGGAAAGACTAGCGACGGCAGCGCCGTATAAGCTAGTCTTTCCTCTTTTTAATGCTGTTGCAGGACGGCGTAGCCGGACTGCATGGGCAAGCCCCTCTTTCTAACAGGGGGCTAACAAAGAACAGGAAACTGTGACAACTACCCATTTGGGAGTGTCCTAGCAGTGTTTTCTTTGTCACATGCTTATCAATCTTGTCACCTTATTTTGATTGCGGATACGCTGCATTTAACAGGCGTTCTTTCTCGATTTCCATTGCGAATGGAAGATAGAGGTATTGTTGTTCTAATAGGTATAGATTATCTTCTGTGTATTGATAGGAGGCTGTTTCTTTTGAATAGACTAATGGGGCGATTCGAACATCGCCGGTCAATTGATTGATCGAGTATAGAAGAATGACTTTTTCACCTAGTTCCTTGGGCAAATGTTTCCCAAAATAGGAATAGGATTCTTGATTTGCTAAATAGACGAGTAAGCGATCCACACTAAAGTTGGAAAAGGTAAAGGGCAGAATGTGCAGAATGTGATTTTGATTATCATGGTGTAAATAGAGTTGAGCTTCTTTACCAAATTTAGTTGAACCAAGGTAAAGCTGCTTTTTCTCATCGATACATTGATAAGTAAATTGGTCTTGTTCCGTTGGTGGAATGAGGTTTATAATAAAAAATTCAATCATCCGATCCATTTCTTTTTCACTAACAAGACCGGCTTGTTTCAGTTCGTCTACTATTAGCCCTTCAATCTTAGGATCAAGCTTACCTGCCTTCTTTTGAAGCATTTCTAAAATGTATTGGTTTTCTTGAGTACCATACAAAAGATATTCGTTGGTGACATGGCCTATTTCTGCAATTTGGTGAAGGGTTTCGGTTTTTGGAAGGTTAATCCCACGTTCCCAGTTATTGACTGTACTTCGTGGTAAATCACCAATTAGTTTGCCAAATTTCTCCATACTCAACTTTAACTCTTGACGAATCTGCCGAATTCGATTGCCCACTGCTTGCTTGTCTATCTCCATGAAAAATCCTCCTCATGATAAGTTCTTAAATTCAGTATACGCTTGTACTTAAAAAAAGTCAAAATGTATTGACTTAAAATAAATACAGGCGTACAATCGATTTGTACTTAAAATAAGTCTGATGGTTCTTTGACAATTTAATAGCAGAAGGAGGTTTTTCTATGAACCAAGTCAATCAACATGATCTCGGGGAAGCCATTCGAGTTTCTCGAGAAGAAAGGGGGTGGACCCAGCGATATTTAGCAGAAAAAGTGGGGATTTCGAGGTCGTTACTATCAAAGGTAGAAAAAGGAACGAGACGATTAAGTGCAGAAAAACTGAATCTTGTATTGGATAGTTTGCAAGAAGAGATTGTTCCAGTTAATCGTGTTTTGATTGATTATCTAACCATTCACTTTTTCTCGAATCAACATTTAAAGTTGATTGAAGAGATTATTGGCATGCCTATTGAACGCTTTGAGGAACTGGATTATGCGCCAAAGGGCTATATTGGGCAATATGTTTGGAATCAAGTAATCACGATTCGGTATTCCATTGACGATACGGTAAAAGGAACCGTAATGGAGTTTTCAGGTCAAGGCTGTAAACATCTTGCCATGCGTTTGAAGACCGCAAAATCAAACTGGCAAGAGTTCTTCCGTAAGGTATTAGATTATCAGGGAAACTTTACACGGATTGATTTTACTTTAGATGATTTTGTGGGGAGTCTCAGCATTCCAGAACTGAAGCGTAAGGTAACACTAGGCCATGTGTGGACCACTTTTCAAATGAGTGAATCTCATGGCGTTACGGATATCATAAACAATGAATCAAATGGTGAGACCTTGTATTTAGGCTCAAAGAAGAGTCAGTGTCGCTTTTGCTTTTATCAGAAGGATTATGAACAACGAAAGCGACGAGGAATTTCTTTAGAAGAAGCAGAAGTAAAAAATCGCTTTGAACTACGGTATCGAAAAGAGAAAGCGCAAAGCTTGGCAAAGATTATTTCAAAAACCCATGATTTAACCAAACTATTCTTTGAGTTACTTAATGGGGCAATTTGTTTTTATGACCGTGCTCCAAATGATCCAGGTGCAAAAGTCGATGCCAAATGGGCAGCCTTTATTGGCAATCATGGCGCAACCACCATTTCTTTAGAAACAATTCCTCAAAGCTTTGAGAAAAGTATGAATTGGTTAATTCACAGCGTTTCTCCCACCCTCGCATTTATTCAAGAGGTAGATAATCATTTTGATTCAAATTTGATTAACGAGATTATTAGCTGTGGGGAACTTAGTTCAAGGCAGCAAAAAATATTAGAAAATTTGATTGCTGAGCCTGATTATTATCAGGAAGAAGTAGAATTTTATATCCAGTGTCTTCAAAATATGAAGGCAGAAAAAATACACAAAAAAAGCAAAGCACAGCTTACACATTAAAATGTATAAACGTACTCCGCCCTAGACAAGTTGAGTATAGCACATTTCCTTGTGTCAGCCAAAAAACATTTTTGGAAAGGAAATAAACTATGAAAAATACAATAACTACTTATGAATTGCCCTATCTACTTACTAGAGAACAAGCTTCTCATTTTTTAGGGATCGATCCAAAATCTTTTGATAAATTCGTTCGCGCAAACGATGAGTTAGAGCGTTTTATGATAGGAAGACAAGAACGATACACTGTCACTTCCCTCATTAATTTTATTAAGACGCACTCTATCTAGCTAAAATATCGTAGGATGGTTGATTAGATGCTTTTCGCCATGTAGAATGACGGTGTATTCAACTAGCATTTATCAACCATCTTTCAGTGAAAGGATTTGTTATAAATGCCTAGTATAATTAAACGTGGTAACTCATATAGAGCTCAGATCTCACTTTACAATCATGGTCAACATAAGAAATTGACAAAATCATTTAGCTCTAAAAAGGAAGCAACTCGTTGGGCTTTGGAAAATGAATTGGAGAAAGGAAATGGAAAACAATTAGCAGAGCGTACAACAACATTTGCTGACTTCTTTGAAAACTGGATTCATATCATAAAGAAAAACGATGTAAAAGAAACGACTTTTCAAAATTATCAAAGGACTTCTCAAGTGGTGAAGAAATTATTTGGCGATATACAGTTAAAGGATTTGAACGATATTGTAGTACAACGAAAAATAGATAAGTATGCAGAAACTCATTCTCGTAAAACCACTCATGAAGTACTATTGAAAATCAAAACGGCATTACGTGATGCTTATGCTCGTGGCTATCTTGCTACCGATTTTGCAAATTTAGTCAAAACACGAGGGAAAGTTTTAGATAAGAGAAACCGTGCACTTTCTATTACCGAATTAAAGAAACTGCGTACTTATGTCATTAATCATCGAGAAAATGAGTTTAACATTCTTGTACTCCTTGCCTTAGAAACTGGCATGAGACGCGGAGAGCTTTTAGGTATACGTCCCGAAGACCTCTTTGAATATGGTATCCATGTCAGACGTTCCCTTAGTCCAACTTCTGAAGATACCTCGTTAAAAACAAAAAATTCAAGACGAGATATTTCCATTAACCAAGAAGTCTACGATATTCTAAAATCTGTCCCGATTAAAGATAATGGATATTTTTTTGATCCTGACGGCTTTCAACAATCTGCTAAGCTCGCCAGATTACTGAAAAAACTAGATATTCCAAAAACTACCTTCCACGGCCTAAGAGATACTCATGCTTCTTTTCTATTTTCACAAGATATTGATATTGCCTATGTATCAAAACGCTTAGGTCATATCAATATTCAAACAACGCAGAACTATTATCTTGAATTGATGCCAGAAAAAAAGCACCAGCAAGATGCTGATGCTTTAAACCTCTTAAATTCTTTGTCAAATTTATAATTTGAACCAACTTGAACCAAAAAATTCTTGTAAACGTTGATACAATAAGGAATTGATTAACGTTTTGAGAACTGTGAAGCTTTACGAGCTTTCTTAAGACCTGGTTTTTTACGTTCAACCATACGTGCGTCACGAGTAAGTAAGCCAGCACGTTTAAGAGCTAAACGGAAATCATTTTATATCAACGTTTATGACGGTTTCCCTCACCATCTTTTACTCTTTAGAATACAGTCTTAAATTCTTCAATTTACCTCAAGTTTTCAAAATCCAGACCCAAAAATAAAATGGAGTTTAGCCACATTTATCAAGGGATTAGATAACATATTAAAAAAAATAGACCCAATTTATTAAAATTATTAGAGAATATTCTTTAAATATACTATACTGAATTAAGAAGAACTTGTCTCCCTACTCAACAAAATACATCAGACTAATTTAATTGTTTTTCTATACGACCCAGATATAAGCTATATAATAAATAATTAACGAATGGAGATTTTTATTTTGATATCCGTAACAGAATATAAAAATTTAAACAATCACACTTTTGGATTAGGTCAAGACGTTGCACATGACTTAACTAATCTAGCAAAAGTTGCTTCTCTATTTATTTATGATTCAAAAATAAACAACTGGCTAAGAAGTGAAAGATTAAATACAGTTGTAAGCGATGAAAAAATCAGAAAAAACCTATATAATGCCATAGATAAGATAGACATTAAACTAACTCATTTACAACTGGGTGGCAAAAGAACCAAGTCTGAGGCTAATTCTTTAGTACAAGCCATCTTTGATGGTCAAGGAAAACGGCTTGCAATTGTTGATTGGGCAGCTCAGAATTATGTCAGTGTAACTGTTGCTTTTGGATTGATTAAATTTGAAAGAGAAACAGATTCATACAAAATTACAGATTTAGGTAAAATAGCAGTTGAGCTTTATGATAATGAGCAAAAAGATAAATTGAACGAGTTCTTTTATGAAAGACTTCTTGAGTATCCATACGCATCATGGCTTTTACGCTTAACTGGTAGTGAGCCTTCCAAAAGATTTAGTAAATTTGACTTAGGTATGAATTTTGGCTTTATTGATGAACTAGGTTTTTCAACAGCACCTCTAAACATATATTTGGACAATTTAGCTCAAGCTGAAATCGATAATGACCCACAATTAAGAAAAGAAACAAAAAATAACTTCGAGAGTACTGGGGATAAATATATGAGGTGGCTGGCAGGAGTGCTAGTACATTATAAATTACTCAATAGTCAAATCTCAACAAAAACAGTTCATAATTATCTTGGAACTGACTACGAACTTTCTATAGGTACAACTTATCAGATAACAGGAAAAGGATTACGTGCCTTAAATCAAGTAAACGGTAAATCAAAATATTCTAGGTCAAAAAAACGAGTTATGTGGGAATATTTTGCTCCTAAGGCTAAAGATGCAATCAGAAAAAAGACTATTCGTGCTTTAATTATCAAATACCTTTCAGAAAGTCCAAAAGGAAAAAGTGCAACTGATATTTCAAATTTTATAAACAACAATTATCCTTCTCTTGAAACTACACCTGAAGAAATTATAGACGATACTATTGGTCTTAACAGAATTGGAATAGAAATATCAATAGAAGGTGAGAATCTTTCGCTAAAAGAAAAATTATTTCCTTTTGATATTCCTATAAAACAAAATGTCTCTTTTGTCAAAGAAGAAATTGATATACTAAAAGACAAGCTAAGGAAACACCTGAAACTCACAAATCATACTTACTTAAAAGGAATTGATATTGCCTTTAAAAAGAGAACAACTAATGCAGAAAACACTGAATTTGAATCTATTTCGGTAAGTCTCTTCACAAAAGAAATGAGCTTTTTTGGTCATCATTTAGGCGGAGCTAGTAAACCTGATGGTATAGTATGGAATAACGATTTTTTATTTATTCTTGACTCTAAAGCCTATCATCAAGGGTTTCCTCTTACAAAAAATTACACTGACCCAATGCTTCGTTATCTAACAGAATTAGAAGCTAGAAATCCTAAAGTTATTCCCAATTGGTGGGATATGATACCCAAAAACATTAATAATAAATATTTTGTTTATATTTCAGGAAAATTCAAAGGTAATTACTTGAATCTATTAAACGATTTCAAAATAGCATCTAAACACGATGGCGGAGCTCTGGAATTTATTAAACTATTGTTATTAACAGAAAACTTTAAATCTGGATTAATGACAATAGAAGAAATTAAAGAAGAAATATTAGGAACCGATATAGATATAAAATCCTATTATCCTAAACTAGCAAAGTAAAAAAAGAGAAGACATCTTCTCTTTTTTTCTTTTATATTATTGCAAAACAACCTAAAATAATGTAACATACGTTAAGGATGAATAAGGATGTGAATAAAATGAGATATATTGGTGGTAAAACAAAAATTTTACCTTTCATAGAAGAAATATTACACCAGAATCTTGATGGAGATGAACAAATTTTTATGGATGCTTTCTCTGGAACTGGTATCGTTTCTCGTTATTTTAAAAAAGATTACAAGATTATTGCAAATGATTTTTTATACTTTTCCTATGTATTGCTCGAAGCAACACTACAAAATAATGAACCTCTAGAATTCAAAAAATTAAAACAAATTGGGATAAATAATCCTATTATTTATTTACAAAATTATGCTGGAAAAAAACAAGGATTTATCTCTAAAAATTATACGCCTTTGAGTAAAGAAGGGAGAATGTATTTTACAGAGCATAATGGTTTAAGAATTGATTATGTCCGCCAAACTATACAAGAATGGTATGATAAAAATCTAATTAAACGGTCTGAATATTTTTATCTTCTAGCCATATTAATCGAAGCTGTTCCGTTTATATCAAATACTACAGGAACATATGGTGCATATTTAAAGCACTGGGATAAACGAGCTTTAAATGAACTCGTTCTACGCCCTCTAGAAGTTCAATATACTTCATATGAAAATGAAGTATACAACGAAGATACACTGTCTCTTATTAATAAGGTTAGTGGAGATATTCTATACCTTGACCCTCCTTATAATACAAGACAGTATTTACCAAATTATCATCTTCTAGAGACTATTGCTCGATATGATAATCCTGAAATCAAGGGGATAACTGGCATCAGACCATACAAGAATCAAAAATCATTACTTTCACAAAAAAGAAATGCTTTTAATGCCTTGAAAGATATAATTGAAGCAGCAGATTTTAAGCACATAATTCTTTCTTATAACACCGACGGGATAATACCAGAGCAAGATATTGTAGCTTTGCTTAAAGAAAATGCGATTGACAATAATGTTCAAATAAACAAAGTTCCCTATAGAAAGTACAAATCAAAAATTGTCTCAAAAACAGACAATACAAAAGAACTACTTTTTTATATTAGAAAAAAAGAAAGCTTTAAACATATCAAGTTAATTACAAATACTCAAGTTAATAAACAAAAAAATATATCTGGGCTAACTCAACCTGAATTCCAGTGGAATCCACAACAGTTGATTAAATCCCCTTTAAACTATGTTGGAGGTAAATACAAATTATTACCGCAAATATTACCTCTTTTTCCAAATGATATATCTATTTTTATCGATTTATTCTCTGGTGGTGGAAATGTTGGTATAAACGTGGAATCAAAAAAACACTATTTCAACGATATTAATAGTAAGCTCAATGAGTTATTCATGTGTTTACAAAAAAATCCAATTGATATTATTTTAAAACATATAGAAAATAGAATTGAAGAATTTGAATTATCAAAAACTAACCAAGATGGTTATTTAAGATTTCGAAATCATTATAATTCAAATCCGAATCCATTAGATTTATATACTTTAATCAGTTTTTCATATAACTATCAACTTAGATTTAATAGTAGACACGAATATAACAATCCCTTTGGAAAAAACAGAAGTTCGTTTAGTAATAATATGAAAAAAAATATTATTCAGTTCACAAATAGGCTTCAGACCTTAAACGCTGAGTTTACCAGCTTTGATTTCAAGGAATTCCCCATAGAGAAACTAATTGAAAAAAATACTTTCGTTTATGTTGACCCACCCTACCTTATTACCACAGGCTCATACAACGATGGAAACAGAGGATTTAAAAACTGGACTCAAAAAGAAGAATACGAACTGTATAATTTATTAGACACCTTAAATGAGAAAAACATAAAATTTGCATTCAGTAATGTTTTAACTCATAAAGGAAAAACAAACAAAAGTTTAAATGAATGGTCTAAAAAATATAATATCCATCATCTTAATTACAACTATTTAAATTCTTCTTATAATACAACTAAACAAGAATCAGATGAAGTTCTAATAACTAATTATTAAAACTGCTTTTTTCAATATTATTTTAACCAAAAATATTAAACATTCCCAATTTATTTAAAATTATTAACTAAAATTTGAGATTTATTTATTCATGATATACTCTGAAGTCAATTAATTGACTTCAGAGTATATTTTAATAACATACTGAATTAATTCTACCCTACTAAATGTTTCTTTCCACTTCTTCTTCCAATCTTTTTCCTAGTTGATTCTTCCACACATTCCAACCATTGTATGACCCTTTGCCTAAAATATCTGCTGCAGTTGATGGAGCAGTAAATGTATAATTCTTTAAAAATTGACCATGTTCATCAATAATCCCAGAAAAAATTAATTGATTTAGTAATTTTTGCCGTCTGAATCCTTTATTGGGACCTGATGTTGTCATTTTAGAACCTTTTAAAACAGTCATCCCGTCTTTAGAATATATTGCTCTAGCATCTGAATCACGAACATTTAAATAAAATAACTCTTCTTGGTCAGATAAATTATTGATTGAATTAACCGGGATAAATAATGGATAACCTGCAAATGTTAGCAACGTTGAAATTGATTGAAATACATCTTCCAAATCTGCTTTTCTTGCTTCTGAAACATAGGATTGTTTAGGAATATTTTGTGCCAATCTGTACCTTTCAGATTCTAATGCTTTTTGATAACAATAACTTTCCAAATACTTTATATCTGCTTTATTTAATTGGTTTGCTTCGCTATTTGTTGTAAAAACAATTGCAATCATCCATTTATCTTTATTTCTCAGATGATTGTTTAAACGTTCAGCCACATCTTCACTTTCTCCTATATAAACGTTACTCTCCCCATTTGCCTGAAGATAACCTTCTTCTTCAAACAAAAAATATAAACCGTTATAATTTAATTCTTCACGTAATGATATAGCTTCTTTTATTTCATCACGAGGAATAAGGATAGATTGAACTGTTCTTGTCGGAATTGAACTAATCTGAATACTTCTTGTATTTCCGTTTGGAAAGTAAGTTTGAATCGTAAATGGATTATTCTTCATTTTTTCTCCTAACATGATTGAAGTAAAATATCCAAAATCATTTATATAGTTTATTATAGTACATATTTTATGTTTAATTAACATCTATTCATTGAAAATACCTATCTCAAAATCATCATCAAAATCCACTTGAAAATCGATTTATTTAAAACCCCATATTATCATTGGTTTTATGGTTGTTGACAAAATTAGCTAATTACTGAAATATCAACGTTTTAAACTAATTACTAAAATACAAAATCCCTACAAGTAAAATCCATAGGTAACTCAAAGTTCCTGCGATTTAAAATACTAGTCTCAGAATCCCTTAAAGAAATTTCCAATTCCCAATCATCTTATTAAATGTCAAAATCAAATTTAAGCTACCTATAATGCGTTCTAAGCGATTTTATATTTTTATGTATAATCTATCAAAAGTAATTTTAAAAGCTCTAATATATAAAAACAGACTATTTAAAATTCACTATACGTTATTTAAATACCCAAGCACTATAAAGAAAACAATATATATCATTAATGATATATTATTAATATGTAGATGGTTCTAGGTGGTTTTCCAAAAAAAACATAATTCAAACAAAACAAAAATGAATTATTACTCTTTTGTTATATGTTAAAATCTCAGCAGCAAATTTTAGCTATTTTACTGAACCTATAATTCTCTGTTTAATACGGTGGTAAAATCACCGATTTATCAATGCTTAATAGTAAAAATTCAAAAAAATGAAAATAAAGTTGCTCAAAAGTCGCTTTCTTCTAGGGAAATATCAGGGTTCGTTTTAGGGGTATATAATATTATAGAAAAAAATGGATTTTTTTTGAAAAAGACCTTTAAAAACATCCCCTTTTTCTAGGAGAAAATTGAGGTTCATTTTAGGGGTATAGAATAGAATATACTAATATATACCTCTAAAATGAATTGATAAAAACCTATTGATTTTATTGTCTTTTATTAACCTCTTTTTTCAAAAATTAAAAAAATTAGATGAAATTCAAGAAAATATTATTCCTAATTCTTCCTATTAAATAAGCAAGATACAATCTTGCTGGAACTCAAAATACAAACACTGATATATCAACGTTTTATAGCTATTTTTATCACACAATTATCAAGTGTAAATAAGTTTTTGCGTAAAGATATGTGTGAAAACAGGTAGATTACCCTAGAATTTATTGACTTTTTTTGACCTTCCCATTATACACATCTAGAGGGAATATAAAAAGTGCGTATTGGTCTTAGAAAAAACACGTAGTTTTCTATTGATTTTATTGGCTTTTATAAGCCTCCTCATTATACACATCTAGAGGGAATATCCTATATAGATGTGTATAATGATTTCTATCAATTATGCCAGTATTTTCTAGGGAAAACTATACGTATTTTTCTTGTTCAATACGCAATTTTGAATTGATATATAAAGAGAAAATATTCTTAATATATAGGAATAACCCTTTATTATCAATGATTTCTAATAGAAAAAGACAGATAGAAACACTACCTGTCTAATATGCTAATTCACTTTATATATAACATTCTTAGATGAATACTTCTCCTTAATTTCTAACTGATTATACAATTCTTTAGTTAATCTACACGTATTTAAACCATATTTATTGTATATATCCGCTCTTAATTTCTTAAATCTTTCTGCAGTGTCACGAACCTTTAATCTTCTTGCTTTAGCTAACTTTGAAATTACATCCTTTTCGTAAACATATCCTTTTTCTTCTATCTCGTTCATGATAATTCTAACTGAAGCTTTTTCCAATTTCTCACTTGCTTGGCTTATATTACTGTCTGTTTTACTCATCTTTATTTTTTTCTGTTCAACAAGTGGTTTATAAGATTGTGGAAAATCCTGATAAGCCTTTTCTTCTCCAAAAAGTCTATATACCAATTCATAACTTAAACTACCGACTGTTACTTTATTCTCTCTTAAAACCTTAGCTATTCCTTCACTAACTGCTGTGTTTTCATCTGTCAAATTTGTTGGTTCATAGATATTACTCGTTCTTAGCTTAGTGCAATCTTTCTTTTGTTCCAGTATCAAACCATTAAATATATCTTTAGGAATTTCTGCTTCTGGTTTCTTTTTAACAATCTCAGTAACAATCATATGATAAAGAATTTTTCTTGTCCTATCTAAGCTTACTTTCTTTTGGTTCGTTACTCTAGCTAATTGCTTTGCCAGATTTTTAATGCTGTAATAATTTAAATATCTTAATTTACCATTATCATCCATATAAACATAATCATACATAAAGTCTAAAACAATAGGAATTTCAACTTGATATTTACTGAAATATTGATAGAGTTCAGGATACGTTTGTTTTAATTCTCCTGATTGTAGTTCTCGCTTAAATTTTTGTGCATTAAATTTACTTTGACCTAGTTGGGAAGTGTTTGTTACGGTCGAGCCAGTAAGTTCTACTAATAAATTCACTACTTCTATTGAGGATATTTTTAAATAACGCTCCAGTAAAGAGATAATATTCCCACAATACTTATTGCTGGCAGAAAAACATTTATATAGATAAATCCCATGTTCTTCAGCATAAAACACACTTGCACTAGGGTTCTCTTCCTCATGAAAAATATCATAAAACGGATTCTCATCGGATAATTCAAGAAACTCCCTCATATCCAATGATTTAAAGTAGTTCATTGCATTATAATCATCAGGAAATTCTTGTTTATAATTATCTCCTAGTTTATTTTTAACAATATCCAATTTACCTAATTTCAACAACTCATAATTTGGCATAGAATCATCAATTATTTCACCACTGATAATTTTTGTAATCTCAGTAGAATCTGTATTATTAATTTCTAATAGTTCACTAACCGCTAGCGTGTTGTCCCAGTCAATGACCTCATATCCACTATTGCTTCCGAAAAATATTCTACTCGTTTGCCCAACGCTACCATCAGCTTGCGGATATATTTTAAATAGCTCTTGATAAATTGCTTCTATTTCATAATTTGAAGTAATCAACCTATCAAGATGAAATATTACTCTAAATTTATCAACCTTTGAACCATCATCACTAAAGGTTCGATAGATAAAACAAGCATTATTTTGCATAAAAATATCTTGTTCTAAATGGTCAATGGTATAGATATTATTTTCGTCTTTGTTATCAAAATCAAGCATAACTAACTCTTGACCAACAATTGGTGTATATTTTGATAATTTTTGTTCCGATAATTCAGCTAACACCACTGTTTTTCCTTTTTGAGTTAATTCTATTGCAAGTTCTTCTAAAGAGATATCTACTAATTCTTTTAAGATTGTTGCAGAAATTGCTTTAATCAGTGTTGCATCAGGTTTTGTATCATTTACAATACTACTTACATATAATCTCATATTCTACTTACTCTCCTCAATCAATAACTTCCCATATTTTTTAATCAAAAATCTTTCTAAGGAAGACAACTTCTCCACACTAAGTGTCTGTTCCCCTTTTTTAAAATTATGTAGGTTCTGAATTTGAATACCTAATTGCCTTGCAATAAAAGTCATTTTTACACCATATGTTTCATCTAAAATATACAACCAGTCCCTCAAAATACCCTTTTTTTCTTCCAGTTTCAATTCCATTATTTTTTCTTGTGTCATTAAGAAACCTCCTAGCTCTATCTATTATTTTATTAATATTGTTTACTGGGACTATACCATCCTCAACGACTGAAGTAAAGTAAACATCTCACTTTCTGACAACAAAAATTAATTGGTGCATTTTAAAAAAAATATTCTTTATTTTATATGATTCTTTCCATAACCTTCTCAGAGAAATAAAAAATTTTCAAAACGTTGTTATATCAGTGTTTATCCGAACTTTAGAAATATGGATATACTAAAAAACACCTCTCAGGTGATTTTTAATGGGGATTTACCCACAAAAAAAGTTTCGTGTCGCCTGAGAGGTGTTTTTTCGAAAATAGACGTAAAAATCGTTGATATAACAGTAATCTTGTATTCCTGTCAACAATCATAAAACCCTTGATAAATAAGGCTTTTTTAAGGGTCATTTTTTAAGTGGTTTTTATCTAATATTTTGAGATAAATTTGGTCAAATATATTTTTTATTATTACGTGGTATCTGGGACTCCTGTATTAAAAACTTTGCAAACAAAAAAAGAAGGCTTATTCCAGCCTTCCTTTTTAAATTAAGCTATAAAGAAAAAATATTATTTTCCAGTACCCTTTTTTATTTTTTTCTATAAAGAACGAATGCACTCAAAACAATTGCTAATCCGGCACTTGTCATTAATGCACTATTCATTATTTCTGCCCCAGTTTTTGGCAATGTTTTATCTTTATTGGTATTCTTATCTGTAGAAGATTCTTTTTCTGATTCAGAACCTTTATCAGTATTAGCATTTGTATCTTTATCGGTATCGGCATCCGTGTCGGCATCTGTATCGGTGTCCTTATCCGTGTCTGTATCGGTATCGGTATCGGTATCGGTATCGGTATCAGTGTCAGCGTCTGTATCCGTATCAGCGTCTGTATCCGTGTCTGTGTCCGTATCAGTATCAGTATCAGTATCAGTGTCTGTATCTGTATCCGTATCTGTATCTGTATCTGTATCCGTATCCGTGTCGATAACTTCACGAGTCAAAGTTTCAGTTGACGATTTGTTCCCCTCAGAGTCCATTGTGTAATACTCAACAGAATCCCCTTCAGCGATTTCTCTCGATAAATCTACTGTTAAATCAATGATTGTTGCTCGTTCGTTTGATACAGCTTGTTTTTGAGCTAAAATTTCACCATCTTTTACTATAACCAAGAATAAAGTTTGCTCAACTTTAGCTGAAATCTGGCTACCATTGGATTCTTCAACAAATTGAACATCTGAAGCAGGAGTAACTTCCACTGCTTGTTCTTCATTTTTAGCATAAACAAAGTAGTAATCCGAAATTCCTTCTTCTTCAAGGGTAATTGTCCAAGTTGAATCTCCTAGTAACATATAGCCTTCTATATCTTTTGCATTTATAGATACTTCTTCACCTAATGTTGCTTCATGTAATGTTGAATCTGCAATTGGATTGTTTTCCAAATCAACATAATTCATACGAATGGTGCCTGTTTTTGCCTCTGGAGATACTTCCTTTTTCACATAATAGAATACATGTGTCATAGAATCTCCAGTTACATAGACATCTTCACTTGCAGGTGATACTAACTCATATCCTTCAACTGTATCAGCAGTTAGTGTATGCATAGTATCTGCGTCTAGTTCTTGAACAGTAGACCATAGTGTTTCTCCACTATCTCTATCCATTCCCATAATAGTTACTGCAGTTTTAGCAGTTACAGGCATAAATGTAGTCCATGTTTTTTCAGACTCTACTTGTGTATCAGGGTTAATAGATACAACATAAATTTGTTCACCTTTAGCTAATTTTCGAACCAAGTCAAACGATGCCTGACCTTCAGTTTCCATATACATAGCACCGTCATCTAAACGGTTACCGCTTGCATCGTAGACAGATGTTGAAGTATTTGCTCCTACCCAAGCAGTAACAAAATTACCTGTATCATTAAATGTAATATTACTTGGTGCTTGTGGTTTATCTGGTGTTGGTGTAGGGTCTTCTCCATCTGAAAAAGTAACTGCAACGGTTACTGTGCCTGATAAGATATCACCTGAACCAGTATCAGATAAATCGATTGTTGCGTATTGTGTAGTTCCTGCAACGACAGGAATAGTTGCCATGGGAGCTGACATATAGTCATTTCCATACTGTGCTTCTCCTGCTGCAACTGTTAAAACACCATCTTGTTGGGAATAAATACCAATTTTAGCATTACCAATAGTTACAGTTTTAGCATCCATTAAATTACCATGATTCCATTTATCAGTATTATCATTCCATGTGAAATTAGCTGATTCATTGGCATATTGAACGATTTTATCTCCATCCAATTCATTTAACCCATTTGTAGCCGCTAAGACGGTTGGTGCAATCAGAACAGTTGCCAAAGTAGCTACAACTGCCGATTTTCTGAACACCTTGCTTTGTATCTTTTTCTTTCTTTTCTGCATTCGATTCATTCTTCTTCTCCTTCAAAATTAATTATCTGAAATTCTTGCTCCATTCGCTCCACATGCTTCTGGGTTAAAATTAGCAACAATTCATCACTGAATAAAAGATTACTTTGTTCATTCTCTGATAGTTCTTGAAATTCTTTGTATAACGCATTAGCCATTCCATTAATCACTTTTTTAGGAATTGTTACATGTGCTTTTACGTATGCTCTTTTCGTTTTGTGTATTACATATTTCTTTATTGCCAACTGATTCGTCTTTTTCATCTACTTTCCAAATTTTGTCACAACAAAAACAAATCCCACTACCAATATAAAGAATAATAACAAGTGATTCATAAAAAATTTAAAGAGCAAAATCAATAACCCAATGATTACAACCATTGCAATAATAAAACTTCCTATTTTTGTTAAACACCCCTCTTTTTCTGGCTCAGGTTCTACTACATCTTGAATAATTATTTTTATCCCATCTTTTAAAGCCACAAAATCAGTCCTTTTAATAAATTTGTACAAGGTAATAAATCAAGGTTTTTGCCATGACAAAAAAAGCCTGCTTTATCAACTTCAAATCATTGATAAGACAGCCTTTGCCTGTTCGTTATTTTTTTATCTGTTCATCGGTAAAAAACCTTGATTTCTTACCGGTCATAATCTTGCTTCCCTTTTCTATGTTACCTTCAGTCGAAAAATTAATCAAGAGTTATTTTCTCGATAGACCCTCATTTTTCGCTACATTATAAACAGTTTTCACGCTAACATTACATTTCATAGCAATTTCATTTAGGGATAGTTCTTTTTTATCATACAATTTGATAATTTTCTTTTTTACGTTATTTTTTATTGGTGGTCTACCTAGTCGTTTCTCTGTATTCGCCAATGCTTCCTTCGTCCGAATGCTAATATTTTCAGCTTCAAATTCTGCTATCGCTGCAAGCATCGTATAAAATAATCTACCTTGAGCAGTTTTAGTATCTACATTTTCCTGAATACTTTTTAAGTAAACACCCCTTTCGTTTAATTCCGACATTAAATTAACTAATTGTCTTGATGACCTGCTTAATCTTGATAAATTATAGACAAGTAACGTATCTCCTTCACCTAAACTATCTAGAGCTTTTTGAAATTCACTTCGATTCTCTTTTCTTCCAGATATTTGTTCTGCATAAATAATGGAGGGTGAAAACTTTTCTATCGCTTTCTTTTGGACTTCCAATCCAAGTTCTTGTCTATTTGTTGACGTTCGAATATAGCCGATGATTTTATTATCCATATATATACCTCCTTTTCTGTTATTAGTTTAGTTCAAATTAGCTACTTTATATACGAAAATACCCTAACTTCAGGGAAAGTTAGGGCTGATGAGGAATTACTTTCATTCTATATGGAGAAAAAAAGTCCATTATATGACATGGCTGTCGTCAAGGTATCTTTATTATCTCATCTAAAATAACAGTTGTCTAGCAAATAACTCCTTCCTTTACTTTTCTATTATTCCTTAGTATTATCAAATGTAATGATTAAAAAAACTGCTATACCACCATATTAAATAGTATTAAAAATATTTTTTACTGTTATAAGATGGTATAATAAAGGATGAATAAAAAAACAGAAAGGAGGTCATTTTTATGACAAACGGAACAAGTCAAGGACTATTTGTAGTCATTTCGATTATAATTTTTGGGATTTTTGTTTTGATTAGCTATTTACTTTTCAAGGATAATTTAAAACCTAGCTTATCTAGGATATTTAATGATAGCTTAGAACAATCTTATGATAATTTAACAGGAGTCGCAAACCAAGAATACTTAAATTTTTCTACTGATAACGGTAATGGAATCAATGGTTTAACTTCAAATGCTTATAACGAAGATGGAAGTATAAAATCAAATTTAAAAACACTAGTATTACCGAATACTATTCGTGGGAGAGATTTACAAACTATTGATTTTACTAATTCTGGCACTAGATTTCAAGGGGTCGAAAAAATAGTTGGAAATTCTAATCTAAATAGAGTGACTTCTACAGCAAATATGAGAAGTAACACTATACTTGAATTAGATTTCAGCAAAACAAAAGTAACAAACTTAGGGGTTCAAGACTTTTTAAGAAATAATACATCAATAAAGAAATTGACATTAGGGGAACATTTTACATCTTTTGGGTATGCTCCATTTCAAAATTCCGTGTTAGAAGAATTAACCTTAACAAATAAGACGCCAATAACAGATTTATCTAATGGATTCCTTAATCTTCCAAGAAATCAAATAACTTTAAATGCCCCTAAAGAATTAGAAGAACAACTAAAAAGCTATGAAAGTAGATTTAAAAAAGTAAACTATTACTAACAGTAACCATCAGAATTAATCTGTTGGTTTTTTTCTTTGTCAACAATTCTAACTATGTTATTCAAATTTCCATCATTAGTTTCAGGATGGTATAATTTATATATATAGTAAATTGAAAATGGATAATTACGAGATGGATACTTGAGAGAAATTTCTCGATTTTTTCTCTCAATTTTCTGCCCCTACATTATCCCTACATTGTGAATTTTCACACCTTACATTATCCCTACATCGACCCTACATAAAGTGCTTTTTGGATTTTATAGATGATAACTTTTAGGTAACTTTCGTGATAACTTTTTGAAAACTCGGTGATTTTTGATGAAATTTTTAAAATTTTGAATGGAAACCTCCGTGAATTTTTCAAAACAGCAGCTACCTAAAAAAATTTCTAAAATTTGAACAAGAGATTCCCTACTATGAAGGGGGCACAAAATTGGATTATTTCGACCTTTACCAACTATATAAAAATGGATACTTTTGAGAATGAAAATTATTGAAAAAAATATGTAAAAAATTATTGGAGGGAGTGAATTTGAAAAAATATATTGTCAACAAAAGAGCGATTGATGGTGATGAATTATTACAACTAATTATGGAATCTAATGGGATTTATGAATCAACCTTAGAAAAACTACTACAATGCAACAGAATCAGCTTAGAAGCTCGTTTAAGCACGTTAGAGAAGCATAAATGGGTTTCCAAAAAGAAGTTATCTAAACACTTCTATTATTCTAAGAAGTTCGATTTAGACAATTTAAATCAACTTGATTTGCAAGCTGATGCCTTACAAAAAATGTTAACACTAGGCTTTAAAACCAATAAACTTTCAATAGCTACGAATCAACAAAAGCAAGTGACTGCTTCTTTTTATAGTTCTGTAAGAAATATCTATAATCATAAAAATTTCAGTCAGAAGCCACAAGCTTTCCAATTGTTTAATCAATGTTCGTCTAATCAGAACAAAGAGTTGCTCTTAGATTTTATAAATCACCATCATGTTCAGATACCTGTTCAATTCTCTAGTATTCGTGATGATAATCAACTGTTTTATACTCCCTCTTTAGATAATTTAGATATTGTTGCAATTCCTGATATGCAACATTTACCTATAGTCAAAGAAAAATTGAAAGATTTTAGTATTTATCGAGTGAAAAATAATACTGAATTTATCCGAGATGATATTTTAATTTATATACAAAGCAAAGATAGTTTCTATTACTATATAAAAAAAGAACAACAAAGGCATTTGATTAAAATAAATAGTCTTTTTGAACTACTTTTCTATTTAACTAACTTTTTCAAGACCACTAAAAAAATTATTTTTTCAAATGACATAGATAATTATGAAGAATTAAATAATTTATATAGAAAAAGCACTGAGAATAGAAAACAATATAATACCATTGCGAAAAAGAATGCAAAAAAAGAAGCACAGTCTTAGTTGATTGTGCTTTTATATTCATTATTGAAACGGATTAAACTCATCCAAGCTTGATTGAAGCTCTTCTTCTTCAATTCCTATGTATCTTAGAGTTACACTCTGGCTACTATGGTTTAAAATTTTCATCAATGCCGTTAAATCCTTTGTTTTCTGATAATAGGTATAACCAAATGTTTTTCTTAATGTATGAGTTCCTATATAGTCTAAATCAAGGAAATTAGCCGTTTTCTGCATAATCTTATAGAACTGATGTGTAGCTAAATGTTTCGTATTATCCCTAGGTGATGGAAATAACCACTCACTTTCCCCATCATGTTCTTCGTCTAGGTATTTAATTATTTGATTCGTTAATTGCATCAGATTAAGTGTTCTTTTCTTTCCTGTCTTTTTCTCAATAATATTCGCTTTTAATTTCCCTTTTACATCTTCCACTTTTAGATTCAATATATCTGAAATTCTTAGTCCAGTAAAAACCCCAAACATAAATATTGTATAGTCCCTTTGTCCATGTTTGTTTCTCAACAGTTCGTTTGAGAAATTTATTAATACTTCCCTAGATTTAATTGGTTTGACATTAATATTTCCTTGTGGCATTTTCCTCCCTCCAAAATGAATGAATTATGGATACTTTCTATCTCTTATAATATAAAATTATCCTTCTCTCTATAAACCAAGAATGAAACATTGATATAATAGGAATCGTGATGGATAGAAATTGAAAAAGTATCCATAATTTTATTATATCTTGAGAATAATTCTGTAGCAAATTTATAGAACATCCTCGATATCTACTCTGAAGTGATGTATAATCGCTGCACACTTCTTCAGAATGGAGCGACTCGTTTGGCTAAAATAGAAAAATATATAAAGAAAAATGGAGAAACTGCTTATAAATTCAGAATTTTCCTTGGCTTAGATTATAACGGGAAACAAAAATATATTAAAAAGTCTGGATTTCCAACAAAAAAACAAGCATTAGAAAAATTAGCAGAAATCGAAGGAAAAATAGAATCTGAACAAAAATACATTCAAATTTCATTCCAAGATATTTATAGCGAATGGTTAATTGATTATAAACATTCTGTCCGATTAATCACATATCATCGAACAATTGATTTATTTAGATTAAAAATACTGCCCATTTTCGGAAAAAAATATGTTGATGAGATAACCACAGAGTTTTGCCAACTGACACTGAATAAATGGGCAAAAGAATATGATAGGTTTAAATCGTTAAAAGGATATACTCAACAAGTCTTAGATTTAGCAATTAAAAAGGATTTAATTCAAAAAAATCCTATGCGACTATGCACAATGCCAAAGATAAATAAATCTCGAATGAATATTGTTAATACTGTCGAATTAACAAGCAGTAATACTGAAAATTACTACGATAAAGATGAATTGAATAAATTTTTGACCACATTAGAACAAAATTATGATTATATGTGGTTTACAGCATTTCGATTATTAGCTTTTACTGGAATCCGAAAAGGTGAACTGATGGCTTTGAGATGGTCGGATATACGCTATGATAGTATTATTGTTAATAAATCAATGACCATGATTAAACGTGTGGCTTATGTATCTGATACTAAAAATGAAAACAGCAATAGAGTAATTAGCATCGACCCTTCCACTTATAATATTTTAAAAACTTGGAAAGAGAAACAACAGGCACGATACACTAACGTCAAAGACAATCATTTAGTATTTACAAGAGATATCACTTTAAAAAGAGAGGTAGACCAACCTTTTGACCCTGACTATTTGAATCGTTGCATGAAAACAGTAACCAAAGAAAATAAAGAAATAAGAGAAATTACAATTCACGGATTTAGACATACTCATTGTTCTTTGTTATTCGAGGCAGGAGCGACATTGAAAGAAGTCCAAGACCGATTAGGACACGCAAACAGTGATATAACCTTAAAAATCTACACTCATGTTACAACACATGCAAAACGTGAAACAGCAAATAAACTTGCTTTATATTTAGATAATTAAGAAGCTAGTTCATACGAATTAGTTTCTTTTTTAGTTCAACAAAAATAAATTCTCCGTTTACCTAGTAAAGACTTACTATACATGCTAAATCAACGTAAGACACATAAAATACCATGTTTTATGTCCCAAAACCAAAATCCATTATTGTAAAACAAATTTATGCAGAAACATTGCTATAAAATAGTGAATATTAGAAATAAATAAAATTTAAAATAACGTAATTATCAAATCTAAAAAGTAGTACTTTTAAGAAAAGGGTCTGTAAAATAGACCCCATTTTCAAGGAATTTAGCTAAAAAAAGACACCATCCAAACAGATGATGTCTTGAAATCCTTGATATATAAGATAGATTAACGTTTTGAAAACTGTGAAGCTTTACGAGCTTTCTTAAGACCTGGTTTTTTACGTTCAACCATACGTGCGTCACGAGTAAGTAAGCCAGCACGTTTAAGAGCTAAACGGAAATCAGGATCAACTTGTAACAATGCGCGTGCGATACCGTGACGGATTGCACCTGATTGTCCAGCGTATCCACCACCATTTACGTTTACAAAAACATCGTATGAACCTTTAGTTTCTGTAACGCCGAATGGTTGGTTGATTACTTCACGCAAGTCTGCGTGTGGGATGTATTCTTCAACATCTTTTTTGTTAACAGTAATTTTACCAGTACCTGGTACTAAACGTACGCGGGCTACTGCATTTTTACGACGGCCAGTGCCGATATATTGAGCTTGTGCCAATGAAATTCCCTCCTATTAGATTAAGTTTGTGATGTCCAATACTTCTGGTTGTTGTGCAGCATGTGGGTGTTCAGCGCCAGCATAAACATGAAGTTTCATTCCTTGTTTACGGCCTAAAGTGTTTTTAGGAAGCATGCCTTTTACAGAAGTTTCGATCAAACGACGAGAATTTTTAGCACGTAATTCTCCAGCAGAGACTGATTTCAATCCTCCTGGGAAGTTTGAGTGACGGTAATAAATTTTATCGCTTGCTTTGTTACCTGTTAATTTGATTTTTTCTGCATTAATGACGATTACGAAATCGCCTGTATCCACATGAGGTGTGAATGTTGGTTTATTTTTACCACGTAAGACAGATGCTACTACTGCTGAAAGACGACCCATAGGAACATCTGTTGCATCTACTACGTACCATTTACGTTCTACTTCGCCTGGTTTGGCCATATATGTTGTACGCACAATTTTTTCCTCCAATTCAATTTCACGAATGTTTGACATACACTTGAGTTTCCGGGGCTCTTGTGGGGCAAACAATACCATATAACATAATACCTTCTATAAAGCCTAATGTCAACGTAATTCCGCCTCTTTTTGAAAATTTTCTCCATTCGTTTTCTGCCATTTTCTCTGAAAAACGAAACTTGTTGTTGCAGGTTTCTAAAACTGAATACCACAATGAATATTATGTATAAACTTTCATTAACAAAGTGAGCATGCACTTCTTTTCCTTAATCATCGATAATAGTATAAAAACCTGATAATCACCACTTTTATGTATAAATATTTAATTTTACCCTTGATTTATTATTTTTATTCTGATAAGATAGCTTCAATCACTTGAAAACATGCGGAAAAGGAGTTAATAAGTATGAAAGAAAAAGTAATATTGGCCTATTCTGGAGGATTAGATACCTCCGTTTCAATTAAATGGTTAACGGACCAAGGATATGATGTGGTGGCTTGCTGCCTAGATATCGGTGAAGGTCGCGACACCCAATCCATTAAAGACAAAGCGTTGGCAGTTGGCGCGATTGAATCTTATGCCATCGATGCCCGCGAAGAATTCGCCCAAGATTTTGCTTTGATCGCTTTACAAGGCAATACTTTTTATGAAAATTCTTATCCTCTTGTTTCCGCTTTGTCTCGTCCATTGATCGCCAAGAAATTGGTGGAATTGGCATTAGCAACTGGCGCAACGACCGTCGCCCACGGCTGTACCGGTAAAGGCAACGACCAAGTTCGGTTTGAAGTGGCGATCGCCGCTTTAGCGCCTCACTTGAAAGTCATCGCACCGGTTCGGGAATGGAAATGGTCCCGGGAAGAAGAGATTGCCTATGCGGCTGAAAAAGGAGTGCCGATTCCCGCTGATTTGGACAATCCGTATTCCATCGATCAAAACTTGTGGGGACGTGCCTGTGAGTGCGGCGTCTTAGAAGATCCTTGGGCAACGCCACCAAAAGGGGCCTACGCCATCACGCAAGAATTAGAAGATACTCCTGACGTACCAACGATCGTTGAGATCACCTTTGATCAAGGGGTACCGACCGCCATTGATGGCGAAACGATGAATCTAGCAGAATTGATCATGAAACTGAACCGGGTGGCTGGCGAGCATGGCGTTGGTCGGATCGACCATATCGAAAATCGTCTGGTGGGAATCAAATCACGGGAAGTTTATGAATGTCCAGGAGCGATCGCTTTGATGACGGCTCATAAAGAATTGGAAGATTTGGTCTTTGTCCGGGAATTGGCGCATTTCAAACCAATCATCGAGCAACAATTAGCGCAAGTCATCTATGACGGCTTATGGTTCAATCCATTGACGGAAGCCTTGATTACCTTCCTGAAAAGCACGCAAGTCTACGTCAACGGGATCGTGCGTTTGAAATTATTCAAAGGCAACGTCATTTGTGAAGGACGGAAATCTGAAAACAGCTTGTACGATGAAAACTTAGCAACGTATACTTCTGCAGATACCTTTGATCAGCATGCGGCCATCGGCTTCATCAAATTATGGGGACTGCCAAGCAAAGTGCACGCTGAGATCCAAGCACAACAGCAACTAACAGAAACATTGATTTAAGTATGCACGGCTGAAGCTGCCGCTTCAGCCGTAATCTTTTTTTGAGGTGAGAATATGGCAAAATTATGGGGCGGACGTTTCGATGGGAAAAACGAAGCATGGATCGATGCTTTTGGGGCTTCCATCACGTTTGATCAAAAGTTAGCAAAGCAAGACATTCTTGGCAGTTTGGCACATGTCAAAATGCTGGTCCATACGGGCATCATCAGTCAACCCGATGGCGAAGCGATCATTGACGGCTTGACCACGATTCAACAACAATTAGCCGCTGGCGAATTGACCTTCACGATTGAAAATGAGGACATCCATTTAAACATCGAGACATTCTTGCATGAATTGATTGGACCAGTGGCAGGCAAATTGCATACTGCCCGTAGTCGTAATGACCAAGTGGCGACCGATATGCATTTGTATTTGAAAGAAGTCGTGCAAGACGTGATCACTTTGATCGCTGAATTGCGAGAAGCGCTGGTTTTACAAGCCGAAGCCAACATCTACACCATCATGCCCGGTTATACCCATCTGCAGCATGCACAGCCGATTTCTTTTGCCCATCACCTCTTAGCCTATTACAGTATGCTGACGCGTGACCAGGAGCGTTTCAAAGAGAGTTTGAGCCGCATCGATGTGATGCCTTTAGGCAGTGCTGCTTTGGCAGGAACTACCTTCCCTATCGATCGTGCCTTCACCGCTCAAGAGTTAGGGTTCAGCAATATTTACAGCAACAGCCTAGATGCGGTCAGCGATCGTGATTTTATCTTGGAATTTTTAAGCAATGCCTCTTTATTGATGATGCATCTGTCTCGTTTTTGTGAAGAGCTGATTCTTTGGTGCAGCCACGAATACCAATTTGTGGAGCTGACCGATACCTTCTCCACCGGCAGCTCCATTATGCCTCAAAAGAAAAACCCTGACATGGCGGAGCTGATCCGTGGAAAAACAGGACGTGTCTATGGGAACCTCTTTGGCCTTTTGACGGTCATGAAGGGCTTGCCGCTGGCGTACAACAAAGATTTCCAAGAAGACAAAGAAGGCATGTTTGACAGTGCCGAAACCATCACGAAAAGCTTGCAGATCATGACAGGCATGATCGCAACGATGAAAGTCAATCAAGCACGGATGCAAGAATCCACTGAAAAGGATTTTTCCAACGCAACAGAATTAGCGGATTACTTAGCTGGCAAAGGCGTGCCTTTCAGACAAGCCCATGAGATCGTCGGCAAACTCGTCAGCGAGTGCTTGAGCAAAGGCATCTATCTACAAGATGTTTCCTTGGAAGAATACCAAGCGATCCATCCTGCCATCGACAGCGATATTTTTGAAAAACTTGATTCCTATACCGCCGTCAAAAATCGTCATTCGTATGGCGGCACCGGTTTTGATCAAGTGGCACAGCAAATTGAAGCCGCCAAAGCATTATTGGCGGGCAAGTAAAAAAACCAGCGAAGAAAATTCTTCGCTGGTTTTTTTGTGGATTAATGACGTACGCGAGATTTCGCTGGATCGATCAATGGCGCTTCGCCTAAGTGCGCTTGGATCATCCAAATACGTTTTTCGATGGCTGTTTTGAAGCCGATGAAGATATCTTGAGTTGGATCGTCGCCTTCTTCACCAGATACTTCGATCCCTTTTTGGTATAAGTCCGCTAAGTAACGGTAGCCTTCCACCAATGTAGCTAAACGTTCTGGAATCGTGCGGTCCCAGTTACCCACTTCATCAGGGATTTGAGTGTGTTCTGCCATTTCACGCAAAGTTGAATATGGTGAACCGTCTAATGTAATCAAGCGTTCAGAAACTTCATCCAATTGCTCATTTAGATCATCCATGAATTCGTCCATCATTGGATGCAATGTCAAAAAGCCAGGTCCACGCATGTACCAGTGTGTTTGGTGAACGACCATAGCCATTTGGCTTAAATCAGCAACAAGTTGGTTTAATACTTCTTTTGTTTGTTCAAATTTCATAACGATTCCTCCTCTAAATTATCTATTTTAAGGATAATACGAAACAATTAAAAAGTACAACAAAATCATCTATTTGAGAAAATTTCTCACTCTCTTACGTATTTCTTTATGAGGGGGTACGAAAAATGACGATTTTCGTGTTTTTTTTAGGCGCTTTACTCGGCTTCTTTTGGCTTTTGCTCTTACATACTCTGTTTTGGAATCTGCCAAAAAGTGATTCTCGTTCTCACTACCAGAAAGTAAACAAAGTTTCGGATAACCATTGGTTTTTTCTCCTTCCTACAAGACGGCTTTCACCCCCGCTTTATTGGGTCTTCGCTTGCATATGCTATGGCGGACTTTGCGGGCTTGCCTTTCATGATTCAGAAAGCTTCCTGGCTTTTGTCTGGCTGACCAGTGCCTTTTTACTCAGCTTGACCGACTTGATAGACTATAGCGTCTACCCGCAACTGCTGTACCCCGCCCACCTACTGCTAGCGCTGGCACAGCTTAGAAGCGGCGCTTCTTTTCAATGGCTGTCTTTAGGCTTGCTGATTCCACTGGTCTTTTTTGTCTGGCAGGAAAAAATGGGCGGCGGCGATCTCTTAGTGCTGGCAGGCTGGGGCACTTGGCTAGCGCCGTCGACCCTTTTGGCCCTCTTACTAGTAGCCAGCAGTCTTGGTCTCCTCGCTTTTTTTAGCTATCAAAGCATCTGGAAGAAACGATTGGCACAGTTGCCCTTCGTCCCCTTCTTGAGTCTGGGTTTGCTGATTGTTCGCTTTCTAGCGTTTCATACTTTTGACGGTTTTTTTCTTTGAAGTGAAGAAAAACGGGACAGGAAAAAGCGGGACAAGTTGGCCTCATCCCGCTTTCTCTTTCTGCTTTGTTGCTTCCCCTGCCTATGATAACGGCGTCCGTTTTTTGCGATCAAGGTAGATGCCCACTGCGATCACTACTAACAACAGTCCCAAGACGACCCAACCAGCGGTCGTAGTGTCATTGGTTTTCGGTAAGTTGTCAGTTCCCGGCTTCGGTGTTTTGCCTTCTTTGACATGGTTGTTGAATACCATCTCTGCCGTTTGCTCCGCTTCAGCTACTAATTTTCCTGCTTGTTCTTTGACGGTGACCGTTACTTGATAGGTGGTTTCATCATAGATGATCGTGGCGTCGTTGCCAGCTTTTTCTCGAATCGTGTAACGATGTTCCCCAGCATCGTCATACGTCAATGCATCAAAGGTAATCGTTCCGTTTGCGTCATTGTGTTGGGTTTGCAGAACCTTTCCAGCTTCATCCACTAATTCAAATGCGAATTCGTTGGCTTGCAAGTTTCTACCCGTCAAGACTTTCTTCGCACTTAGTACGACACTGCCTGCTTGTGGTTGGTAGCTGTTTTCGAAGACTTGATCGCCTTCGTATTCGGCAACTGCCGTGAGCTGTCCAGCTTCATCCGTCACGGTCACAACTACCGCCAGCTCTTTTGTATCGTAAGTGATGGTACCGTCAGTTCCTGTTTTCTCACGAATGGTGTAGTGATACTCACCTGCTTTGTCATATGCAAGAGCATCGAAGTAGATCTTGCCAGTGGCGTCGTTGGCTTTTGTTTGAAGAACAGTTCCGTCTTCATTGACTAGTTCAAAATCGAATTCATTTGATTGTAGCGTACGACCAGTTAAGACTTTCTCGGCACTTAGTACGACACTGCCTGCTTGTGGTTGATAGCTGTTTTCAAAGACTTGGTTGCCTTCGTATTCGGCAACTGCCGTGAGCTGTCCGTCTTCATCCGTTACAGTGACAACTACCGCCAGTTCTTTCCTATCGTACGTAATCGTGCCATCGATTCCTGCTTTCTCACGGATGGTATAGTGGTACTCACCTGTTTCCTCGTAAGGGAGTGCGTCAAAGTAGATCTTGCCCGTGGCATCGTTGGCTTTTGTTTGAAGAACAGTTCCGTCTTCATCCACCAGTTCAAAATCGAATTCATTTGCTTGTAGCATACGACCAGTTAAGACTTTCTCGGCACTTAGTACGACACTGCCAGCTTGTGGTTGATAGCTGTTTTCAAAGACTTGATTGCCTTCGTATTCCGCAACTGCCGTGAGCTGTCCAGCTTCATCCGTCACAGTCACAACTACTGCAAGCTCTTTTGTATCATACGTGATCGTACCATCGCTGCCAGCTTGTTCACGGATAGTATAGCGGTATTCGCCCGCTTCGTCATATGCAAGAGCATCAAAGTAGATCTTGCCAGTGACATCATTGGCTTTTGTTTGAAGAACGTTCCCTTCTTCATCCACTAGTTCAAAGTCGAATTCATTTGCTTGTAAGGTGCGGCCGGTCAAGACTTTCTCGGCACTTAGTACGACACTGCCTGCTTGTGGCGTATAGTCGTTTTCAAAGACTTGATTGCCCTCATACGTTGCTGTTGCCACCAGTTGCCCGTCTTCATCGGTGACTTTCACAATAACGCCAATTTCTTTCGTGTCATAGGTAATGGTACTATCTGCGCCAACTTTTTCTCGAATCGTATAGCGGTATTCGCCGATTTCGTCATACGTCAATTCATCGAAATAGATTTGGCCAGTGGCATCATTGGTTTTCGTCTGTACTACATCGCCTGCTTCATCGACTAGTTCAAAGGCAAACTCGTTGGCTTCTAACGCGCGTCCCGTCAACACTTTCTCTACATTCAAGACCACACCGCCAGCTTTTGGCGTATAGTCATTTTCAAAGACTTGATTGCCTTCGTATTCGGTAACTGCCGTGAGCTGTCCGTCTTCATCGGTGACGGTCACAACTACCGCAAGTTCTTTTGCATCGTAAGTGATGGTGCCGTCAGTTCCTGCTTTCTCACGAATGGTGTAGTGATACTCACCTGTTTCCTCGTAAGGGAGCGCGTCAAAGTAGATCTTGCCCGTGGCATCATTGGCTTTTGTCTGAAGTACATTGCCTGCTTCATCGACTAGTTCAAAATCAAATTCATTTGCCTGTAACGTACGACCAGTTAAGACTTTCTCGGCACTTAGTACGACACTACCAGCTTTTGGTTGATAGCTGTTTTCGAAGACTTGATTGCCTTCATATTCCGCTACTGCAGTCAACTGCCCGTCTTCATCCGTGACGGTCACAACAACCGCAAGTTCTTTTGCATCGTAGGTGATGGTGTCGTCAGTTCCTGCTTTCTCACGGATGGTGTATCGGTATTCACCTGCTTTATCGTAATGAAGAGCGTCAAAGTAGATCTTGCCAGTGGCATCATTGGCTTTTGTCTGAAGCACAGTTCCTGCTTCATCAACTAGTTCAAAGTAAAAGTCTTCTGCCTGCAAGCTTCGACCCGTCAAAATTTTCTCAGCATTCAAAACGACACTGCCAGCTTTTGGTGTATAGTCATTTTCAAAGACTTGATTGCCTTCATAGACTGCTGTCGCAATCAACTGACTGTCTTCTTCTGTCACTGTCACAGTTACCTTTAGTTCTTTGTCTGTATAGGTGATGGTTGGATCGCTGTCGGCTTTTTCCCGAATCGTGTAATGGTACTCGCCAGGCTCGTTGTAAGTGATGTCGTCAAAAGTGACTTGACCGTTACCGTCATTGGTCTGGGTTAAAATCACAGAGCCAGTTTCATCCACCAGGTAGAAAGTAAATTCGCCGTCTTTGAGCTCGCGTCCATGAAGCAGCTTCTGGACATTCAAAGCATGGGTCGTTTCTTTGATTTCTCGCTTGTTGGCTAGCTCAAAGACATAATTGACTTCTTTATCAGAGATAGTGAAGGTGTACTGAGTCGCATCTCGTTCGTATCCTTCTGGTGCGGTGATTTCTTGGATCATATAATCGCCGTAACGCAGATTGTCGATCCGATCAATGGCGTTGCCGTTTTCCATGATCTGATTGTTTTTGACCACCAGATTCGACAAGATGACTTCATAGGTATTTTGCGCATTTTTGCGGCTTAATTGGAAAACTGCTTCTTCATCGATCCCTCGTTCTTTGGTGCCATCGGCATCGTATTTCACGATCGTCAAGGAGCCGTTCGTCCCAGAAGAGGTTCCGCTGCCGTCTGTCGATTTGATGGTGATTTCTTTGGTCACTGTGTGAATCTCGATCTCACTACCCGTTAAATTGACACTATTGGCCACCCGTTCATTGTTCAAAATCCCAGGATCAAGCTGTGTTTGATAAACGATAAAGTACGGTTTATCAATCATTTCTTCAAAAGCGATCACTAACGATTGCGTCCCTGCTACCACATCCGAGGTGATTTTCGGATTGTCCTCGTTGGTGAAGGTGACTTTTTCCCCTTTTTCCCAAGTGCCATTGTTTAAGACCGCTTCATACACCTCTACGATCACGGCATCGTTGGCATCGCGTAAAAAGGTGTGCTGATTGTAGTTGATGGTATCGGTGACCACCGCATTGTGGATTTTGCGACTGTCAGCGTTGATCATGATTTCCCAATCGATCAATCGATTGTTGTCGGCATTCTGGCTGCCGTTTTTCATCAACCAGTCCGTTTTTGCGGACTTGTCGACTTGGCCATCGGCAGTCAAGGTTGTGTCATTGTCCGTCAATGTGATGGTATTTTTGTAGGTAAATACCTCTTCAGCTGCTTCGGTTGCCAAGAAGACCGCCAGTGTTTCAGACGTTTCTTTCAGCAAGGTGATCGTAACTTTCTTCGTATCAGGATCATAGGTGTAGATGTAATCCTCGTTCTCCACCAATTGTTCTTTCAGCGCTCTGACTTGCGTCGTATACCCAGTTACTGTGACCGTGTAAAGCGCCAAGTCTTTCAAGGTTTGGCCTTCTTGCAGCTGGTCAGTGATGACTGCATCTTTATTAATTTTTTCTTTGTACGTATTGAATAGCCCCATCCAATAGACTTGATCGCTCGAAGCGGTCTGCTCATCAAAAATAGTTCCTAAGTTCCGACCTAATACGGCAGTAATCGCTTTGGCGACATCTTCCCCTTCACCAATAAATAGTCCGTATTTCAAAGCATTTTTTAACCAGTTGGTATCCATCCAAGTATTAGATTCAGAAGCTTCCGTGAACGTATTGCCAGCTTCGTCTTTATAATGGACAAACGCTGCATTACTAAACCGGCTGCTAGAACTCCCTAATGCGATCTGCTGTGAAACATCGAAGCTGGTTTTAAAATTAACAGTGATCGTTGCCGAGGTCGTTTGGTACGCCCCTTGCAACTTGATGCGAAAACCCGTCTCAAGTTCCTTCGTTGTGCCGTCCGTCAGTGTTTTCGTTTCTTTGATCAGCTCCAGCGTATAGTCGGTATCAAGAACCAAAGGCTCGGTCACGCCGCTCGCCGTCACTACCAGCGTATCCGCTAACAAGGCCAGTGCGCTGCTGTTTGCGCCAGAGATCAATTGATAGCGGTCTTCGATGATCAGGTCGCTAACTGTTTGCTGATTCGTATTGGCATCAATCTTCCATGCGACAGTCTTTGTCTCATAATCTTTGGTGCCAGCTGTTTTCACGACACCGATCGTTTTGGTTGGCGTCACGATCCCACTGCCCGTCAACGAGGTATTTTGATTGTCGCGGACCGAAGCGTAGTTGTAAATACGGGTATCGGCTAAAACCGATTCATATAGCTGAGTATCGTATTGAATCTTGTAGTAACCAGCTTTGGCAAACGTGATACCAAAGCGTACGATTTCCCCCTCTTTGTCCAACTGGTACGTCCCATCAAAGGACCAATCTTCTGCTGGAATCGAGTTACCATCTTTGTCTGTGATCACCAAAGTCTCTGGCACAAAAAAGTGCAGGGCTTTTTCAGGATCCGTTCCTGAATAGGTCTGATCCAAAACTTTGGCTTGGTCTTTGTCCAATGTGACGGAAATTTCCCATGACGCACGTTTCGTTTCTTGATCATACCCTTTAAACCGTTTGTATTCTGATTGTTCATCATAGGTCACCGTTGCTTCTGCGGTTTTTTCTGTAAAATCGCTACCGTTGATTGTTGCCGTGTTTTTGAAAGAAGAAGCCGTTGGATCGGTGACTGCACTATTGATGACGATGCGGACCGGTTGATTGACGGTTTGATTGAAGGTAAACGTGTTGTTGACGCTGTTAAAGGTATATAAGCCATCGGTACGAACCCACTCTTCGGTAGCTTCATCGTACAAGTAGCCCGTCGAGGTACTATAAGATAAGCCTTGGGGCATCTTATCGGTGATCACCACATCGTGCAATTCACGACTGGTTTGGTTAAAAATAATTTCCCAAACCACTGAACCGCTGGAAGTCACATTACCAGTCTTAATGATATCGACTTCATAAATCGGCAATGTAATGATGATCTCATGACCATCTTCATCGTAGATCCCAGTATGAATCGTCACTTCTTCAGTAACAGTACTCACACTTAATTCCGTGATCAGATCAATGGTCCCCGAACGATTGGATAATGTCTGTGCGGCCTCATTAAACGTGACGGTCAATGTACCATCATGATCCAAGGTAAAGGTTCCGATCGATTGTCCGCCAGAACGAGTCAATTCGCCGCTAACGGTATTATGAATGGCAAAATAGTCTGGCAATTGATACGTATAATAATCGCCTGCGCGAATTTCTTCCGTGTCTGCTAACGACCAGTCAAAATGGATTTTGATGTTGCCGTTATACATCGGTGGATTTTCGGCAGTGAAGGGTTGATCGTTTAAGTCAGTGATCCGAACATTATCAAATAGCTGCACGCCCCGTTCATTTAGGTTGGCACTAAGATTCTCCGCGGTAGCCGAAGCTTCCGTTTCCGCCTCAGCATCTGGTGCTCGCGGTTGAATACTGTTTTGATTCAATGTCGAAGATGCTTGGGTTTCTTGACTCTCGCTAGGGACGGTGGTTGGTGCTTCTGTAGATTGAGTAGTCGTAGGTTGTGTTTCCTCTGTCCCAGATGAGTCCGTCGGTGCTTTTTCCGAATCGATCGTTTCGCTCTCTGCTTCGCTACTTGCTAGCGTTTCTGTCGTCCGTTGCGTGCTATCGGTTGCGTTAAGTGCTTCTGCTAATATGATCGTTGGTTCACAAACAATTGAACCAAGCAACACCAGCAAACATATATAGATAGAAAATGGCTTTTTCATGATTATTCATTCCTTTTGTATAAAGTTTTTTTATTCAATTGATTTCGGAAGTGCTCCACGAATAAAATTGTTCAACAGTGAGCAAGATATCCCAACAAACAACTGCTTTTTTCCCCCTTCCCATGATTCTACGATTTAGGTCTTTGCTACTTGCATCAAACGTGTTACTACTATCCCACACTTCTATTTTCCCAAATTATCACGTGGTGATGTATTCAAAAAAAATTCAACAGGTAATTTTTTTGAATACATGTAAAAACGTGATACTATTTAGTCAAAAGGAGGCTTGGAGGAAAATATGTTACGGAAATTGTTATCATCCACTTCACAAAAGAAACTACAGCTGATTGAGTATTTATTGGACGATCAAGGGACCAGTCTTCACGATTTAGCACTGAAATTTTCTATCTCCATGTCCTCAGCAAAAACCTATATCGCAGAAATTGACAATGAATTTTCGTTTCCGGATTTACAATTTGATGATTTTTCAGCGGTTCGCTTGCACTTACATCCCTTTGCTACTCGTTTGGATATTTACAGCCACTTTTTGAACCGTTCTTCTGCGTTTCAATTACTGGAATTATTGTTTTCTTCCAGTTTTACCAGTTATGATATGCTGGCGCTGGAATTAAATTTAAGCAAATCATCGATTATTCGTTTAATTAAGAGGATCAACTTGATTCTGGCTCCTTTTGATTTCTTTATCGCAACCAAACCTATCCAGTTAAAAGGCAATGAAAAGAATATTCGCCAATTTTTTCTGATTTTCTTCTTGGAGAAATACCAATATGAATTTATCGACGCCAACATCAATCAAGAACAGGAATTTTTGAAAATCGCCCATATTATGGCAGCAGCGACGCCCTTAAATCTCTATTTTTCCGATATCAAAAAGATCGCTTTTGTCATCTATATCAATACGAAGCGTGACCGTTTTGCTGCCTCTGAAACCAATGCGGATCATATCGAGTATTTTTTAGAAAAAATCGACTTGAGTGAATTTACTGGCTACACCCGTGCCTATGTAGAAAAAATGGTTGGCTATGTCACGACGCACATTGGGCAAGACCCCGCTGTCTTTCGCAAAACCAAACAAGAATTTTATCATTTGACGAAGCAATTGTTTCGAAAATACAACTACCGTGAAAGCAATTTTGAAGAAAAGCTGGATGCCGTCGTCTTTTCCTATTTTCTTGGGATCAATCTGCAGGTTCCTTACTGCATTTTGGATGATCGCTTCGCCCGCTTTGTTGCTAATTGTGATTTTGTTCAGCAAGCAGTCAACCAAGACATCGTTCAGCTTTTGACCCATTCGAGTTTACCGATCATTCGACCAAGTACGATCAATTACCTGATTTATATTTTCCATACTTCTTTTCCCAATTTTGCCAAAGAAATCATCGACGCCAATGCTGGCTTTCGCTTAGCCTTGTTTTATGATACGAATAGTTATCATACGGAATTTATCCAAACAAAGATCCAGCAGTTTATTCCCTATCAGCTAACGATCACGATCTTAAATCCCCTCGATTCGTTTTCGCTGACTATGCTGGATGAGACCTATGATCTGATCATCGGCAATTTGACCCCCTCCTGCAGAAAAAATGTGTTTCATTATGCAGACATCAACCTGACTTCAAATGATTTGGCGTTTATCGCTCGGCAGATTCAGGAAAAGGGGATTCGGATGCTGCAAGAACGGCAAGAGGAAAACTAACAAACCAAAAAAATCACCTTCGAGAGAGTCGAATGACGTACGCCAAAGAACAATTTGAGCGCATGTCGGGTTTCATCATACTTTCGAAGGTGATTTCTTTTGCACATATGACCTAATAACATGAATTTCTATAG
>JAHBCN010041685.1:0-36278 GCA_019359885.1 Listronotus oregonensis | reverse complement strand
TTTACCAAAATATTAAAATTGCCCCAAAATGTTCCTTTCGTTTTATTTCCTCCTGTACATACGTAAACCGTTTCGTTTTTGCGAGATGTATGGCTACTGCCTATTTATGGCGCTGCTGCAAGGCAGTTACCCCCCGCCCCCCCCCCCTCCAAAGCTTAGCAAGAGGTGTAAACCCTTCCACTTCGGTTACACTCCCGTTAAATCGGGTTAAAAGAGGGGTAGACATATTCCTTGGAACCCGACGTAGTTCGGTCGAAATCTATCAAGCCCCGACTACTTCAAATAAGAAAGTTTATATTTTCCCCAGTTTTATTTACGCTGTAAAGGCACTTGGTGTTTTCTCGCGATTTCACAAGCAATGAAGACATAAATTTCTGCAAAAAGACTTACTTTCGGCACCCTTTTTGGCCATGTCCCCCCCCGACTGCACCCGTGCCAAAATTTTTTGCCTCTAGAAATCATTATCCTTTTCCCGAGACAAAAACACGGTACTTCCGACGTCAAGAAGTTTTCCATTTCCTTGGGGGGCTTAAAACCCCGGCCACTCCCCCCTCCGCGCAGATTCCCCGTGAATGCTATGTAGCATTTCGTGAAAATGTTGTCACAACCAAAGAAAAAAGAAAACTGTCTTTCCCGAATGGGGTTAGTTGTGCTGTCGTTTTTGCGAGGATAAGCGGGTTAGGCACGGTTAGAATGGGGGGGAAAAAAACTGCTATCAACCAGAGTTAAAAACGGTAAGGATTTTTGCGAGACATACGGTTTTTAACTACGGTTAATAGCAGTTTTTCCCCCCACTATTCAACCGTGTTAACCCCCCAAAAAAACAAACGGTTTACTAGGTCACGCGAATGTCAAGTCGAAAAGATGGACAAACTTTCCATTCAATGACATTAGCCCCCCCGTCAACAGTAACAAGTAAATTTTTCCTTTATGATTTAAATATAATTGCACTTATTCATTTGGAAAATTTGATTAAATCGAAAAATCCAACCAATATCGTTAAACTAAAAACATCAAAAGAAAAAAAAAAATAGAAAAGGAATCCTCCATTATTTTAATTTGACATTTACAAAACCATTATGAACGCACCCCCGACTAGTGGCGATAGCGGTGGTACTGGATACAATGCATAATACTGACGTCATAACACCTTCCCTACGCTACCGCTTTTCGCCAAAATAAACCGTATGTTAACTGTCCTAACAGTTTTCAACGCGGTATGTCGGCAAAATGTTTTCGTATGTCGTAAAAAAAACCCCTTTAAATTTTTCTGCCCTTGCTCAACATGTGTTATTGGTCGGCGCTCGCCTTTAGGCATTTAGCTACTACTATTATTGAGGCAGCCTACCGCTCGGTAGTGCGAGGGTCGCTCGCGCGCTTTTTCAAAGGTTATGCGGCCAAGGCCGTTTCCAAATAGAATTCTTTAAAGGTTTAAAGGTTTGGGACGGACCCGTTGGTTTTAATTGGTTTTGGGATTTGCATTATTTTTTTTTTAAATTTACTTACTTTTTTTATAAAATAAAATATAAAGTAAAAAAATTAAAAAACAAAAAAAAAAAAAAAATTTTTAAAAAACAAACCGTAAATTCTACGGTATGGTTGTTATTTTTAATTTTCTTTGACGTTAAGTTATCTTTTTAACTAGTTTTAGTACTTGTTTGTGCAGATATTCATAGATTGCTTTATTTACTTTTTTTACAGAAAACCTTTTGTCTAAAAGATTTTTGCACAAGTCAGCAAATAAGATTATAAAATTGAACAATGATTGTTAAACCCACTTAATAACAAATAAAAATTGTGATTATAATAAAGTGATAAGCTGTAACAATCACTTAAAAAGTCTGAAGGAAAAATTAGCACTTCTGGAAATATGGATATTAGAAATACGAATAATCAAATATGTCCATTACTAAAAGATCCAGATCATTACAAACCTGATATCCAAGACCTTTTAAGTAATGAAACTGCAAGAAATTATTGGTTATCAACTTTAGAAAATCTAGTTGCCAAATTTGTTGATAGAGCAGAGAGTTTAAATCCAGATAATCCAAAAGCCACAGAACATGCAAAAATTTGCTTACAAAAGTTTCATAATTTGGTGGAGGAAATTAAATTAGATCCCTTGTAAGTATATTGTGTTATAGTGTAAACATTACTAAAAATATATTATAATATATCACCTAGTTCCCTTTTTAAGAAAAACTTTTAGGGATCATTCCTAGGTTTATTCAAGAAAACATTAGGTAATATCTTTAAAGTGTATTACTAATTTTATACTAGAACTTAAGTTGATAAAGAGTTCTTTACCAAACACTTTTGTTTCAAAATTAAATAATCAATATTTACTAAATTATTAAAATCCAAAAATGAAAAATATCAATAATAGTTTAAAATAAAAACAAGAATTTACCATATGTCGTTGTATTAAAATTTATAAATTAATTTTTTATGGTTATAAACAAAATACATTAAGCAGGTTTTACATAGCAAGTATTTACTTCAATTTATTGTTAAAAGAAATTGTGACAATATATTTCATCAATATTTTGTAAATGCACAAGTCAACAAATTTAAATTTTTGTAAAGTAACATTGATGAAAATAGGTTTGTTTAAAGTATTTTAGAGTCCTATATCTGAAAATGATAAGCTAATTACTGTAAAACAGTTTTTTGTTATAAGGAGAAAAACGGGGAGACGACATATTTTTACAATCTCATATATTTATTTAATATAAACATATAAAACATGGGAATCTATGCAAAAACATTACTGAGGATTGGTTGTTATGTGAATAAAAAATATATTGCACGAGATATGATACAGTGAAAAAACGGTCACTTTTTCCTTTTGTGTTCTGTAGCATTATCCCCTTTAAAGACCCACAGTAGTCCCCCAACATAGATGGGTTCCAGCGTCGCTCTATCTTGTTTCCATCATCCTGATGTTCAGGTGAAACCTCTCTCCCTTTTTCAGCTTACTGCACCCAAATTTTCTGGGGAAAAATTCAAATGGGAGTTCTTGTTCCCAGAAACCTTTCACTACACGTACAAAACACGTCCAAGTTGCCAATTCCTTTTTATTTAATTGTTCTTGAAAACAGAGATCATCTACGAGGTTCCTTATATGATGTCCAATAAATATACTTTCTTTTTAATTTTGCATCACTTAGTTAAGGAAATATTTCTCTAAGGTACTGGAAACCACTCTTCTTTGTCCATGGCATTGACAAGTGTTAGTCCAAACTTAATATGGAGAGACGGTAGCAGTACTTTTTTTTGAGCTAATAAGAGGGGCATATTTAATGTTTGAAGTACCAGGTTCAAAAGAAGTCCTATGGGCCAATTCTTTTTTCTTTAGTGTCCTTTTGTTGTCCTACTGTCCCACAAACACACACTATACTTTGTAAAAGTCCCTGGAAGTCCTAGCAAGATACCTATGACTTTTATATCTCCTTAGATATCCCACTGATATTATTCATATTTACCACAATTTAATATGGTTGCTAAGTTGTCATAGGTTTCTTTTATTGTCACTGAATGGGCTATAGGAATAGATGGTTTTGGGTTTCCATTATGAACAGAACTGCTTTTAGGCTGTATTTCGACGAATCCATGGATAAACGACCCTCGCTAGAATCATGTTCCATTTTAAGCTCATTCATTAAACCATCAATATCACAACAGACACATAGCGACCCTTTCATTAAAAAAAAACTTGATAATGTTACATTCCATTTTCAGTAAAGTAAAAAACTTTCTTTTTTATCTAAAATGTTTTACTGTTGAAGTCGGGAACCAAGAAGTTCCGATTTTCCGATTTTTGTTTTGACAACCTTAGGCCACATACCAAGTCATTTAATTCATTTTGAGTTATTAAATGAGGTTTACTGGTAGTTGGTAAATATGTTGGGTCACAACTGGTGTTCTCAGGAAGTTGTGGATGAGATTCTGATGAATTTGAATCACTGGGAAACACGATATCAGGTTTAAATGCGCTATGCATACTGGTAATTCCTGGCAATGAAGAACTGGCCATAGCCAGGAAGGCAAGTTTGAATACTCTATTTGTCCCTATGCTTTTTTGTTTTTGTTTTAGTGATGCAAAAGTAGCAATCACTTATATGGTCAGTAGGTTCTCACCATACCATAGTAACAGCAAACGGCATAGAATTTTTCTTGTGATACATCCACTGCACTAAACTCACACAACAAACATGAGGAGCCCAAGTTTTATCTTGACCCCCAATTTGGCTCTTAAAATATAAAAAATAGGTTTTTTTGACTTCCTCAGATATAGATCTTGCTTGGGACTTTATAATAAATCGTCCACATATACAACAAAACTTATCGGCTGGATTTTTGCAACATTGACAACTTGAACTTGCTATTTTATATCAAAATCGACTTAAACACTTAACTTTACTGTAAACGAGACAGAAATAACTAAACTGCAGAAAATAATTAAACTTTTAAAAGTTCGACGATACTGTAAAAATAACCTCTCTGCGGTCTTGTTGCACTTTCCGGTCCTAAGACAGGTAAAAATTATTTCAAAGATCACATTATATAAAAGAGAAGTAGGTACTTAAAAATGGGACTTGCTAGGCCAACGCAAAATAAGCATTCTCATCGATGTTACAAAAATTATGTCACTTGTGATGTTATGCATTGTACATGGATAAATTTAGGCTTAATAAGTTGTATTTGGTTAAACATAATTTACCTAAGAAATACAAATTTAACAGGACTAAAAATATCAGAAAGAAAACTAAAACAGTTTTTTAGAAATTTGTAAACATAATAATTAATTATTTATCTACTGATTTGCCATAATATTTTATTAAACCCATTTGTTCTAATAATTTTCAAATAATAGTTTATAGTTAGATTATGGTTTGCATCATTTGGTATTTTAAAACTTTAACAGATTGAGGTATTTTTTTTCATAAAATTCTTATAAGATAAACTTTGTGGGTCTTTATTTATGATTAACAAATATTGAATTTTCTCTTATCATAGTATAAATCATAAATATTTTCCTACATGTTTTAATAGTTATAGGTATAATGCAAGAAAATATTTTATGTCAATTCTGCATGAAAATTTAATTTTGGATATTTTTTATTTGGCTATCATTACGCAATATTATCTAGGTATTGTATAAGCACACTTTAAATACATGTATACCCTACCTCTTAAAATGACAGTTGTCTGTTATACTATATATTCAAAACTTATCCTTAAACATTAGGGCCGCGTGTGCAATGTAGCGTCAATCTATGGTTAAAACTATAAATTATGGAATTATTTCACAAATACTTAACCAGTGATAAGCTGCAACTTAAGTTTAATCTACAGATCTGTGGTTTAACCTTACTGGTCAATAAAGTACTAGTTAAACCCTACTATAAGGTTTAAACCCGAAGTTTAATCATTGTTTGTTTCACTAACTGTCGTATTAATTACTTATTTGACATCACCATAACATGAAAAGAAACCCAAGTTGTAATTTTTTATCGGTTACTTTCAAAAAAAATATATTTTCAGTCTGCCCATGTGCTTGCTGACTTGTCAGTTTTTATTGAAGTTTTATCTGTAATACTGTGTTGATTAGCCACGATGTGCTAGATATTCATTAACGCTCCTATAGTTAAAATCACTCTTATCGTGAGGGTGTATCAATAAATCAACAACACACTTTTGTAGCAACTTTTCATTTTAACTTGTTTAACAACATCTTTTAATACAACGCGTAAGACTAATGAAACAGATAAATGCAGTATTAATGTACAAAAAAAGATAAAATAAATACCATGGCTGTATAACAATTTAATATATATTTTATAATATTAAAAGAATATGTTTTATTTTGACTAATGGATGACATGTCTTTGTCAGTTGGATAGTTTAATTAAAATTATTAAAAAGAAAAAGCCTTTCTGTGGATTCCTACATTCCCAAGTAAAAAAAATGGTATTATATATTATATATCTTATTAATTATTTTGAGAATGAAAAAAAAAATAAAGGATCACCTGTAAATATACAAAAAAGTAGCTTTAAAATATTTGCAATTACTTTACGAATGGTGCAAAAGGTCGTACAGGAAAAAACAAACCTATTCCCAAGAAGGAAAAAAATGCAAACGGAAGAAACCAAAGACTAAAGATTTAAGTCAATCTGTAAAAATCGAAGTGAGGGATACCATTTATGAATTATATAGACTTAAAACAAATATAACACTTGCGGTTTTAAAGGATGCTTGAAAGAAACGTTGTATTTTAGAAATTGACTTGGCGCTTTATCAAAAATAATTAAAAGTTTGGGTTTTTACTATAAAAAACACTCTAATAAGCGATATCTCCGTGAACTATCAAATATTGTAAGCCAACGTGTTTAATGAAATATACAAAAAATAATAGTTCAAAGTTAAGAAAAGTGGTATTTTTAGATGTAACTTGAATATTTTTAAATGTAAATGGATCAAAATTTCGAGGAGATAAATCTGTAAAGAGCGTAAAAAGAAAAAGAAGGATGTGGCCAGGGAAAACGTCAGATCTGAAACGGGATTCGTTCTAGGTGCAACATTAATGTTTTTTTTCTAAATCTAAAAGTATGGACTTAATGAATTGTGAAATGTTTGAAAATGGTTAAAAGAATAGTTATTACCCAATTTGCAAGAGCCTTCTTTAATAATATTAGACAATCATATCATATCATTTAAGTATTTTAAATAAACAACCAAATGCAAGTTGCAAAAAATTGAATTTATGATTGGTTGATAAAAGAAAATCAGAATCTCCTTCCATATATGTTCAGCCATCTTTTAATGACTAAATCACTAAAAAAGCCAAACATTTTGCAGTTGATAAGATAGTGCGTGAATACGGCTATGAAGTTTTACGATTTCCGCCGTTCCATTGCCAGTTTAGGGCTATAGAACTTATTAGGCAGGATCAAAATCTTATTATGAGAAGCATGTGGGTGATGGGCTTAAATCTGATCAGGTTGAAGCTGTTTGGAAAAAGGCACTGGACCACATTACAGATGAGTATTGGCGACAATCATAGAACATATGAAAAAAATTAATTAGAACCTGATAAGTAAGGGAACAAGTACTCGAGGTCCAAGTAGAACCAGTGATCATAACCCCATGTGAGGATGACTCGTAAGATGATGAACAGTTTTTTAATCCCATTAGTGATAGTAAAATATATTGGTCAGTATTATAATTAGTTTGCTCTGTTGTTTATTACGTTCATAAATCAATATTCCCTACTTCATTTTCATACATTTACTTAAATCCTCAATCTTTAGGTTTTTTGTTTACATTTTTCTTTCTTTTTTGGAATAAGATTGATCACTTTTTCATATAACACCTTTTGCTTCATTTCTAAACTAATTACGATTCTTGTACATTCGTAGGTGATTATTTTTGTTTGCGTTTTTAAAATAATCAATGTTTTTTTATACAAGCAAGGTTTTTCCTTTCCGTTACGTATTTAGCTGTATTTAAATAAAACAAAACATGCAATTGGCTTTTAATTGAAGAGTGTTTAAGCACAATTTATGTGTATTAGGTAAAGTGGGCAACAGAAAAAGTGAAAACATCTACTTTTTTTGCAAGTCTTTGTAAAACATGGTAAATTTGGTCGGACTGACGTTTATTATAAGACTATTTCATAAGAAAGAGGGTAAGAGCTTTACAGAGCCTTGCAGCTGCTTAGCTTCTGGCACACAAGCTGATCTTATTTAATTCAGTTAAACAAAAGATGTTAAAATTGTACAGTAACCTGTAATTTTTAAATACCTATGTAAAAATTTACAGGGTTTCCTACATAAAAAGTTTATGACATTTCCGGTGAAACTGGAAGTCCAAAAAATTTCTAAAATATATGACAATGGGGACCCAAGACCAGAATGTGCGACGAGGGGGAAGAAACAGCCTACCATATCCTGTGCGAATGTAAAGCATTAAATCACAAAAGACAGGCATTATTTAAGCAACCTGAAATGAGCCCACAAGAATATATCAACCAACCAGTCGCAGGGTTATACAAACTTGTAGAAGGAACAAGACTAATGGGGGGTTGATATAAAAGATAATGGGAGATTAATCACAAAAAGCCCATGAGGCTGCGCTGCCTCCGGTAGTTAATCAAGTCGGCTCCCAGAAAAGAAGAAGTAAATATGTCCTTCAGCTCAAACAACTTCCTAAGATAACAGGAAATGTGGAAATATGTACACAGTGGGATTTGACAAATTTTTCTCGATAAAAAATATTTAATATAGGCTATACACATCCAAGAACTAATTAAGTATTTTCAGTACTTTGCTGGTGATGTTCAGTTGTGCAGCAGTTTGAAACTGTTAATTGTTTTAAAACCTTTAAAAAATTGTGTCTTGACAATGTTAAATATGCCTTAATAATAAAGTTGAATTAAGGTAAATTTATTTACGTTAAATATACTATTATAAAGGTTCAATATAAGAAAAATAAACTATATGTTTTATTAAATCCTAGGACAGTTCATAAAGACTATAGGTCTTAGTATTGTTATGGTTTTGTCTCTTTCCGCTTTGTGGTATCGACAGTTAAAATACTTTGTAACACTATACAAGTATTTATTCATAACTTAATATTTAACACTATTTGATCTATCATCTAGCCCTTTGAGAACTTTGCCACTGAGTTTTAGTTTTAACCTTAACCAGTGGCGACTCGTGGTCAATCTTTTGGGGGAGGTCATTACTTAAAATTTTAAATGCATATAGCTTAACTGATTTTTAGTTAAAAAAAAAACATGACTAAAGGATTCAATTTTAGGCATTTTATTTCACACAGACGTTTACTCCAAAGAAAAACAAGAAAGAAAATTCACAAATAAATGAATAACAAACAAACACCTCGAAAAATCCGCGATTACACTATTTGGGAAAGCAGTCGAAATCGCCCAATCGTAAATTAGATCGGGGACACTCGACTCGGCTCCGTTTATCACAATACCACAGATTAGTAGGACATATTAATCTGTGACAATACGGTCAATGCTGGCTGGCATCCAAGGCTGGCATCCCGGTTTTTTGCCAACGAACGGAACCACCGATCTGGAGGTAATCGGTCAACGAGTTTATATGCTTAGAATAATAAAGGGAAATTTAGAAGATTGAATAAATATATATATATATATATATATATATATATAATAAATATATATATATATATATATATATATATATATATATATATATATATATATATATATATATATATATATATATATATATATATATATATATATATATATATATATATATATATATATATATATATATATATATATATATATATATATATATATATATATATATATATATATATATATATATATATATATATATATATATATATATATATATATATATATATATATATATATATATATATATGTTATGATATCCCTTTAAACTTTCTTGTTACCTTGATTTACCTTATGTATATTGTCTTTGTCAAGTTATTGTCATTATCACATTTAAGTTAATTAAAGCCTATATTCCAAAGGTTTCTTTTACTTTTACAATTTAATTAACTTAAATAAAAATCATGGATAAACTACTTCGTCCTGAAAGGCTTGATTTTGATCCCAGTTCAGCTGCACAACTCTGAAGCATTGGCATCGTTCGTGGAGAACTTCCTTGAAGCCGCCGAGGCCAAAGATGATAAAGGAAAGCTGAATTTACTCATAAATTATGTTTGCTCTACGGTTTTTGTGTACATCAGTGAGTCAACAAGCTATAAGAATGCCATAAAGATTTTGGAACAATTGTATTTTAAAACCCAAAAGAATGAAATATTTGCCCGACACTCACTTGCGACCAAGACAACAACCTGGTGAGTCTATTGATAAATTTTTTTACCAGTTCTGCAAATGAGCAAGAATGTAATTTTAAAGCTGTCTCTGCGGATCAAAACAGAGATGATTTCATTAGAGATTCTTTTATCACTGGCTTGAGCTCACCAAAAATAAGGCAATACTAGAAAATATAACCCTTAGTTTGGATGAGGTTTTTGGGAAAAGGCTAGGTCTGTTGAAATGGCAATATATCAGTCCGAATCTTATTTTTCCCCATTTCCATAACACTGCCGCATCAGCAAGTGTGGATCCAAAGGAAAGTGCCCAGAAAAAAATTTTGAATGTTCAACTGTTTCTGCTGTATCCCCAAAATGCTATTTTTGTGGAGATGATAGGCATATACACCGTCTGTCCTGCTCGAAATTCGATTTGTCACAATTGCAACAAAAAGGGTCATTTCTCGAAAGTGTGCCAACCCGTAAATATTTAACAAAACCAATAAAACATGCATCAACTTTACTTGAAACTATCTCTGCCGCATCTCCTAAATGCTTGTCAAAAGCCATATTTCGTTGAAGTAAATGGCACTCAGGTAGATGCTTTAATCGATACGGGAAGCTCAGACAGTTTTTTATGTTATAAAATAGCCAAGGACAGAAAATTTCAAATTTTTCCCTTCCAAAACATGTGTATCTATGGCTTCTACATCTTTTAAGTCTCAAGTTTTAGGATATTGTATTGTAGATTTGAAATACAGTCAAATTTTTACAAAAATATTAAGTTATTGGTGCTAGAACAGCTATGCGCAGATATGATTATTGGTCACGTTACTCAGCCAACATTCTGGATTGGAGGTCTTTTGGTGGAAAAAAGGTCCCCTTTTTAACAATTTGTAGCCTAGCAATAGCTAACATAGAACCTGTTTCGTTGTTTTCGAACCTTTCCGCAAATTGTAAGCCAATCGCAGTCAAATCACGTCGGTATACAGCTGCAGATTCGAAGTTTATAGAACAAGAAATTCACAAGCTATTAAAGGAGAACTTTATTGAATTAAGTGACTCTCCATGGCGCGACAGGCCTTAGTAACTACCAACAGAAATCATAAGAAGCGAATGGTGATTGACTATTCACAGACAATTAATAAATTCACACTTCTGGATGCATATCCACTTCCTAGAATAGAAGATATTGTTCATCGAGTCGCTCAGTACGAAGTATTTTCCACTACTGATCTTCATAGTGCTTACCATCAGATTCATATTAGGGAGAATGAAAAAAAAATTTACTGCTTTTGAAGCTTGTGGTAGACTTTATCAGTTCAGAAGAATTCCATTTTGGGGGCACTAATGGTGTCGCATCTTTCCAACGAACAGTGGATAATATTATTGAAAACGAAGGTTTGCAAGACACATTTGCATATTTGGACGATGTCACGATTTGTGGGATAAATCAGTCGCATCATGATAAAAATTTGAAACGCTTTATGGATATTGTCACAAAATATAGCTTAACTCTAAACCAAGAAAAAAGTATCATTTCTTCAAATGTTATAAATCTCCTTGGATATACTATTACTAAGAAAACAATCCGACCAGACCCTGGGTCGATTACGACCACTTTTGGAACTACCATGTCCAAATAATGTTAGTTCTCTCCGTCGTGTACTAGGAATGTTGCCCACTATTCAAAATGGGTGCCAAAATTTTCTGAGAAAATCCAACCACTAGTTCACTGTAAGAATTTTCCATTGTCTGAAGAGGCTATTCTTGCTTTTAAAAATTTGGAAGAGAATATCGCCAATGCTTTGGGAGTCTCATCAATTGATGATCAAGCCATGTTCAATAGAAACAGATGCTTCAGAGTTTTGCTATTGGTGCGCAACTTTCAGCTTGGGAGGCCTGTAGCATTTTTCTCACGTACTCTCTCTAAAAAAGAGCAAAATCATTCATCAGTAGAGAAAGAAGCGTACGCAATTGTGGAAGCATTAAGAAAATGGAGACATTTTCTTGTAACGAAGCATTTCAGACTCATAACTGATCAAAGATCTGTGGCGTTTATGTTTTGACACTAAAAATCATGGAAAAATTAAAAATGAAAAGATTTTAAGATGGCGTTTGGAGTTATCATGTTTCTATTATGACATAATTTATAGACCTGGACATGAAAACAATGTAGCTGATACCCTGTCGAGGATTTGTTCTGCCACACAGAACATCAAAGCTCTCTATGAACATCATGATGCCCTATGCCATCCTGGGGTTACTCGGCTTTATCATTGGGTCCGTTGTAAAAATTTACCATTTTCTATTGAAGATGTTCAAAAAGTAACAGCATCATGTCCTGTATGTGCAGAATTAAAGCCAAAATTTCACAAGAATCTCATAAAATCGACATCACCTTTTGAAAGGCTGAATATTGACTTTAAAGGTCCAGTCCCATCTTCAACAAATAACAACTACATCTTCACGGTTATTGATGAATTTTCAAGATTTCCTTTTGCATTTGCATGTTCTGACATGACTTCAGCAACTGTAATGAAATGTTTAGGTCAGTTATTTGCAATTTTTGGCATGCCATCATACATACACTCTGACCGGGGAACGTCACTCATCTCTCAAGAATTAAAGTCATTTTTAGATTCTCATGGTATAGCAACTAGTCGCACAACAGCATACAACCCGCAAGGAAACGGTCAGTGTGAAAGATACAATGGTATCATATGGAAAACAATCCAGCTTGCTTTGAAATCCAAGAACCTCAAAATAACTCAGTGGGAACTAGTTTTATAAGATGCTCTTCATTTTATAAGATCTTTGTTGTGTACTGCTACTAACTGCACCCCTCACGAAAGAATGTTCAACCACCGCGTCGGTCTACCAATGGCTGTTCAATACCTACTTGGTTTTCCATCCCTGGACCAGTTTTCTACAGAAGAAACGTTAGAAATAGAAAAATATGAACCTCTTGTAGAAGAGGTTGAGTTATTACAGTCAAATTCCGACTATGCTCATGTACGTCTGCCAAATGGAACGGAGACTACCGTCTCACCCCCCGCGTGGAGATATAGCATTGAGTCAAAACTCCCTTGACTCTGAAAATCCTCCTCCTTCCTCTACAAACACCCAGATTAAAGAAATAGGTGATTCCATTGGCCTGCAGGAACCAACCAGTAAAGGTGCAAACTCGCCAGACAATCGTTCTGATTCAGAAATTCAGTCTGTTCAGATGACACAAGAAAACCCAGATCAGATTCCACCTGGTAGGACTTCCTATGAAGGTGAACTTAATGGCAATTCATCTGTTGACTATCCGAGACGTAATCGACAATGTCCAAGCTATCTACGTGACTATGTCACAAGGTAGAGGGGAAGAATGTTATGATATACCTTATACTTTCTAGTTACCCTGATTTACCTTATGTATATTGTCTTTGTCAAGTTATTGTCATTATCACATTTAGTTTCATTTAAGTTAATTAACGCCTATATTCTCAAAGGTTTCTTTTACTTTTACATATATATATATATATATATATATATATATATATATATATATATATATATATATATATATATATATATATATATATATATATATATATATATATATATATATATATATATATATATATTTATATGTTCGGAAATATTAGTCGAAAATATTGGGAGGTCATTGACCAAATGACCCAATGGAGGAGCCGCCACTGGTGACTTTTGTTACTGCTTGCCAAATATTGAAATGTCTGAAAAATGACATTTTATTTTTTTTTTCTAGAATTTTAAAACCCCTAAGTGTAAGAACCCTTTTGGAATATAATGAAGACAACTTAAGGGTACATTTCAAAGACGCGTGGCAATTACAAAAAGAGACTGAAACTTTACAAGCTTTAAAAGACTTTAGTGATAGAAATAGTGAGATAGATGCAATTATTGACTTTAAGGACAAATGGCTGGAATTGATCAAGGGCGTTTTGGCCGGAAATGTTTTTGATTGGGGTGCCAGTGAAGTAGCCAGTATTTTAGATACGACACCTAGTTTTGGATTAGCACACGCTATGAAAACAATTGAAAGCCGACCTTGGTTTATCGATAATTTAGAATTGTGGATTAAAAGGTTAAAGGTAAGAACAAAAGGTAATATTTGAAAATAGAAAATTCTCAGTAATAAAAACAATTTACACTAGAAATTAGACAAATTTCAAAATGTTTAATTTTATTAAAATTACTGTTTTCGACATTTGTTTTTTACTATTTAAAAATTAAATTAATAGCACTGCTATCATAATTTACTGGATAAAGTGTTTGCGTCATAATTATTTAGCTTTAAACCTTTACCGTGTAATGTTGTTGCACATTTTTTTTTTAATTATATAGTGGGTCTCATCCGAAGCATTACAAAAATAAAACCTATACCAAAACAGGACATAACAGAAATAAAACCAAACTCCACTTGAGCTATTAAAAAAAACTTTTACATAAAAATTACTTATTAAAATCGTTGATTCCTTACTTTGGTTGAAGCACAATTATCTACTATCTCTTAGCATAGTCTAAGGATATTCAAATAAAGTTGTCTCATAGTCTAAGGATATTCTAACCGCCGTTGACAAATAAGTGCGCCTACCGCGTACGCTCAATGTGAATAGTCTAACTCCCGGTTGATTATATTTTTATACGGGGGGCGTTCCATTAGGAATATATAACAATATGAGTGAGATTACTAATGTTTGTATTATGTATTTATTTTTTATAAACCATTATTGACAAACAGATTACTTTGGTAACAAAAAAATTAAAGATGGTAAGTTAAATTACAAACATGAATTACAAATTTTACTGATTTTTTTATATCTTAAGTTTTTGGCACTCCTTATTACCAGATTGGCTTTGATTTTGAATTAATAGCAAGAGATACATTTTTTACGTCTACTTCCAAAATTATGTGTTTTGTTACATGTTTAAAGAAATAACATAAACATTGAGTTAAAACATATGCATGCATACATACCTCTCTAGATCCTTAGGACGAAAAAATAGAACATAACGTGTAGTAATGCAACAATCATCAACAGTACAATAAGAAAAACTACGCTTAGCCATCTCAACCAAATCGATTTTTTCAATAGTGTACAACGTAAAGTGTGCAAAAACGATTTCGCTAATATAACCGTCTGGACCGAAGGCACTGCACAAACTAAGTAACGGCTAAGCTCTGAGGGCGCTGACTTGCCCATAGGCGAGGCATCGGTGCAGACAGGAGGGAATTTATACGCAGCACGCTTGAGTGAGCAGACTATTAGAATATCCTTATCTTTGCTCTTAGTATCAGGTTTATGATCTGAAAGCTTTACTTTGCTAATTTTGTCCGGGAATTTATTAATGTCAAAAATTATTAGTATTTTGTGAAGAAAATCCCAAAAATAGTAGAATAGTAATTGATATTTTTACCGCTGACCTATTTTACTTACAACAATATAAATTCAGTACCTAAATAAAATATTTTTTCATTAGTGCTAGTATTACATGTATGTCTCTTTTTTAGTTGATTATTTAAAAGTCATTATCAAAATATTAAATTGTAAAACTCGTCTTGACGCACCCTCCATTTTTATTTTTTTTTCCGATTTCAGACACGATCGTTCAAAAGTGCAGTTATATTCGTCGATAACGCAGGCGTTGACTTTGTACTGGGTATTTTACCATTTGCTAGAGAACTATTGTCAATGGGCACCAGAGTAATACTTACAGGAAATTCTACTCCAGCTTTGAACGATCTTACCTATAAGGAACTAAATTTGTACTGTTGTAAGGCAGCTCAACAATGCAGCATTTTAAAAGACGCTATTGCAAGTGGTCACCTAATAACCGTAGAAAATGGACAAAAAGGACCATGTTTGATCTTAAAAACATTCCACCAGGTATTTAGTGCTTCTATATATTTGTCCTCTCCTATTAATTTACTTTACTTGGTTCATTTTTATCGCTTTATTTGCTTTACGATTTCTCATATTTTTAAATTATTTGCGACATTTTGATTTCTTTTTCTTTTACGACCTGTAGCCAAAATTTTATAGTTAAAACGATTAAAAACATACTTTCGATCTTCAGTAGAATCTACTCATATAGAATACTCCGATATTTTCTTCTATTTTCCTGCAAGATGTCCCTGGGGTATTTTCAACTGATGCCAAAACATTTATTTCGGCTACTTCATTATCTTTACTATAATTTTTCGGCCTAGGTTTATTAAATGACCCATATTGAATTAGATTGTTTTGGTGTGGCAAATAATATGACGAAAAAATATACGGGGTGTTCCATTTAAAAAAGTGCAACTTTGGCTAATATCTCAAAGAAAGTAAATCCGAGAAAAAATTTCAAGTACGCCACTGTATTCTGCGTAAAAAGTTCTATAAGGGCCCGTTTTTATCTTTTCGATAAGTTATCAGATACCTGAGATACGAGGGGTAACCGAAAATACAACTTTTTTAAAATCAACCTGTAGCGAAGAAACTAAGGGGGCTAGGACAAATCTGTTTGCGGCATCTTTCGTTTGACAAAAAAGTAGCACGGTGTCGCGAAAACCGCATCTTTGTAACTTCACTCATAAGCGAGAAACCCCGTAAAACACACGAAAATAGGACACCCTGTACATACGGGCCAGAAATAAAATAAACAGTAACATTTTTTTTGAAAGTTATCACTTCGAGAAAAAGCGAACATGTTCTACATTCAAATATATGTTCCAGCCGCGCCCTCCTGGCGGTGAGACAATCTCGTAAAAGTTAATAACTTTCAAGTAATTTTGTCTTATTTTTTTTACAGAGCTCTGCAAATTAATGACAGAATCAGATCTAATAGTTTTAGAAGGAATGGGACGTGCTGTACATACAAATCTAGATGCGAAGTTTGTAGTGGATAGTATTAAAATTGCCGTATTAAAAAATGAATGGCTGGCAAAGACTTTAGGAGCAAAACAGTTTTCTGTTATTTTTAAATATGAACCTGCGATATAGAATAAATTTTGTTGTACCTGAAACATTTGGTTTATTTTATTTATAACTTGATTGTTCTCCTTTCAACACAGACTTTATTCACTAGGGTAGTCTTAGCTTAAAATCGGTTAAAGTTTTCTAAGGGTTTAAGGTAATAACCTTAGTTTAATTCAGATTTAAGACTATACATTATGGTGATAATTGGGAATAATTTCTAATTTGTAAAGAATATGCATTTGGTTTCTTGTAAAATATTTTTTTAAATAATAGAGTATTTAAAAATAAATGAATGGATAGTTGTTTAAATATTTAAACGATCTAATCATAAAACCATATTTCCCATAATTTGTTGCGTGCAATTTATTTTCAAAAGTGTCATTACTTCTTAACAAGCGATCGGGTACTTTTAAACATACCTGCTCCTATATTGCTAAACAATCAGTAGATCCATTTAATAACTTACAAAATAAAAGAGAGATCAATTATTATGCTTCTTTTGGTTAAGGTGTTTTAAGACACTTCATTGTGGACATATGAAAATTAAAATTGACAAAACCCAAATATCTATTCTGAATTTTTTCAATGTTATTAATGTGTACATTGTAATATAGGTACCATACTATGAAAGCGTATCCCTGGTAAGTTTTAACAAGAAAGCAATAGTTTTTGGGGAAACTTTAAAACATGAGGAAGCTTACGATAGTAAAAGATACAATTGTTATGAAAGGCTTTATTTCAATGCATATGTTTCCCTATTATCTCAACTTTGACAATTAAATTTCGGTCATGTAAATTTTAGCAATCACATACCCGAAATAAAAACATTATATTTAAGGGGAGATACCTGTAAACGCTTATATTTTGCTTCATTTTCATGATTTTTTTTTTAATGAAAGAGTCATTATATAATTTTTAAAATTGACATCTGGTTCATTCAAACATTAAAATATAATTTTATTTTATTTTTTTTTATTGTTCAAAATGCCGGATGTAAACTAAATTCTTCCAGGAAGGTCGCACCGAGACTTCTCAATCGGCGAGCATTGTAGCATCGGACGTGGTGATTTGAAAACAAAAACCATAATTCTGTGTGTTTTTTAATGTCATAATTTCTAGATGAACCTAAAAAAAATTCGCGGCATAAAAATGAAATTAATTTTGGGGCCGAATTTTTCTATTGTTTTGGTTTAGATAATTTGCTTTTTCAAATTTTGGAAATTTGTAGTTTAATATGGAAAATAATATCATTAAAAAGATGTGTGCAAAATTTCGGAGAGATCATTCAATAACTTTTTGAGTTATCGCATACGCCAATGTGAAAAATATGGTTTTGAAAACTGTATACTGTAGTTTTAATATAGTATTATACATATTATACATATATATTATATAAATATATATATTATTAAGATTATATATATATATATATATATATATATATATATATATATATATATATATATATATATATATATATATATATATATATATATATATATATATATATATATATATATATATATATATATATATATATATATATATATATATATATATATATATATATATATATATATATATATATATATATATATATATATATATAATGTTTCCACATCACTGCTTGAAATTTCCAAATCATTCATTAGGTAGGATTTAGAAATAAAACATTATCATTGAAATATATAGAATTTTTATATTACATAAATCATTTTATACGGGTTGATATTTTAAATAGAAAAAATGTATCTGAACGATGCCTACATTTTTCAAAACGGTCGGACCAGTTATATTTATATTCTGTTGAGCATTTCTTTAACTTAAAGAATATACAAAGGGTGCTTCTAACCCTACGTCTTATTGGATTACTATAATTTAGAGATCTTAATATTTATTTTAATACTTCCCGATAACCATAAAGAGTCTTAGCCTGCATGAACATCGAGAAAACAGTTCCGATCATACCAGTGACGTCACACCTGTCAAAAACAACTTAACAGATTTTGTATTTGAGTTGCTTCTAAAACATGCACACTTTTATTTAAAACTTTTTTATATAAAATCCGACTGCAATAAAAATATTACAAAAGAATTTTAGTAGGAAAGGTAAATCCACTTAATGTGGATATTAAGCATGGCTGTGCTAGAAAGACCTGTAAATAGAAAGCTCCATAAGTATATTGCTTTTTGATCTAAGATTAGTGGTTATTGAGACAAGGCCTATAATTTAACCACACATAAAGGTATGTGTTGTTGTTTTAAGTATCACACTATAGTGTAAAAGTGGGTTAAAAATCGGAGTCTTCTTCACTCCGTAATCCGTTTCCTTCCTAACGTTAATGGAATTCATGTACTCTAAAACCACAATTACTACAGCAACGTACTGTGAAATTCTTAACCATGTAAGGGAAGCCATACAAAACAAATAAGGAGACATTTCATTAGAAACTGTTCTTCTTTAGGACAATTGTGTCATGCAGCAGCACACACAAAAAACAACTCAATAAATTCGCAGAAGATGTGTAAAGGAAGTAGCTGGAGTCCACAGGAAGAGAACGACTATGTGACTTACAAATGATAGTAACCAACTAATTTTGGAGGAACAAGAACTAAAAAACACATGGACCAGTAATATAGAGGCTAACTTTAAGGATCATAGAGCTGATGCGGTATACGTGCATTTGGGCATGGGACCAACTATTCTTAAATTCGAGGTGATGCATGCGTTCTCTATAGCAAAAAATAGGAAGGCATCTGGCCCTGACGAGATTCCGAGTGAGGCTCTAAAGCTCATTACAGAGGAAAATATTGGCTTGGTAGTTAAACTGTTTAATAGTATCTATAAGACAGGTAAAATTCCATCTGACTGGTTATTTATAATCAACCTTTATTGCTCTACCTAAAAAACATCAGCTAAAAAAATGTGGTGATTATCGATTAATCAGCCTCATGTCCCACATGCTCAAAGCATTCCTATGTATCATTCAGGCTCGCATTAAACGTAGATCTGGGGAAAATCTTGATGATTCTCAATTCGGATTTAGAAACGCTTTCGGAACGCGTGAAGCACTTTTCGGAATGAACCTTCTGCTCCAAAAATGCCGCGATCAGCGAAAAGATATTTTTGCATGCTTTATCGATTACGAGAAAGCATTTGACCGCATACAGCACGATAAAATTATTGATATACTGCAGGGGGTTGGAATAGATGATAGAGATATCTGCATAATTAAACATCTATATTGGAATCAAACGGCACAGATAAAGGTAGGCAACATTAAAACAGACCATATTAAAATACAACGTGGAGTAAGACGGTTGCATACTGTAGCCCTTACTCTTCAACCTATACTCTGATCGAATATTTAAGAAAGCATTAGAAGGAATATCACACCTCGGCATCAAAATAAATGGAGAGCCAATAACAACAATCTGATATGCCGATGATACAGTGATTTTATCAAACACAATCGAGGGACTACAGTTCCTTGTAAACAAAATCGGTGACGTGGGAGACACACAAGGTCTAAAAATCAATATAGGAAAGACCAAATTTATGATATTTAGCAGGCAACCCTAAACTTGCCCTAGAACTTAATGGAATCCAATCCGTGTCTCTAAGTTCAAGTACCTTGGTAGTATTATTACAGAGGATCTAAACCCGGACTGCGAGATAAAGTGCCGAATAGGGATTGCTCGGGCAACTTTTAATAATATGAGATCATTTCTTTGCAATGACAACCTCAATCTGAAGTTAAGACAACGCATGGTTAAATGCTATCTATGGTCGGTATTGCTGTACGGGGTAAAGACGTGGTCTCTGAAGGTCAGGACGATGAACCAACTGGAGGCATTCGAAATGTGGCTTCACAGAAGAGGCTTCGTATTCCGTTGACACAACATGTTACAAACGAGAATGTACTACAAAGAGCAAACATCGAAAGGCAACTCTTGACGACTGTAAAATGCCGAAAGACATCATATCTTGGACATATTTTAAGAGGTGATAAATATCGTCTATTACAGCTCATACTAAGGACAATATTGAGGGGCGCCGTGGAGTGAAAGCAACAGTCGTGGCTAATAAATATTCGGGATTGGACCGGCATAAGAAGGACTGGTGAACTTTTTCGCTTGGCGGAGGACCGTACAGCTCTTACCATGGTGATCGCCAACGTCAGGGAGACCTGACAAAGCACATGAAAGAAGAAGAAGTGAATTTTTGCCAGAATGAAAGTGTGGGTCGGAAAGCAGCGGTTTTACAAGAGCTAAAAATGTGTGAATAGTATGGTTGAAAATACAGGCGGCAACATGAGGTGGGGAAAATGAAAAAAGTTTAGATTTAGTAACGTAGTAATTTAGATTAGTAACTCTTATGTAAGGAAACATTTTTTTTGATATTATCTGTTTTTACCAGTTCACCGAAGCTTAAAAAAGAAAAAGCTCCCCCACAAAGAATTTTTTGTCCCTATCTTAAAGCATTAACCCGGTTATAGGTGACAAATAAAAAAAAAATCTTATTATCTCAACAGAAGAAGATTTTCAGAAAAAATATGCCCAACAGAAAATGAAAATTAATATATAGTATATTTTTTAGAAATATTAAATTATTTCCATTTAAAAATACCAACCTGCATAATTAAACAATTTGTTCAGTATTATCTAAAAAAATATAATATAAATTGACTAGAATATTTAAACCGACTCGGCAGTTCAATTCCAAAGCAAATTCTTAATACTAAATTATAAATATATTAAGTCGATGGGCATAGACTAAAATTTGTCCCATGAAGATGTTTAAATTAACGAACCTAAGCAGTAGGCTATTGACTATGTACTACAAAAAGGAACTTCAACCATAAAGGAGTTTTATTGTTTCATACGGTCAATTGATCCTAAAATATGGAAAAACCGCGGAGTGCTACCATTTTCTGGGGTGCGTTTTTAAGATAGAGGTGAATTTGTCCACTTTTTAGTTTTTTATTTCCCACTCAAATTATATGCACTTTTGTACATATACGTTAAAAAAAAGTTGTTCAAAATTAAATTTCGGATCGAAATGGCACATATTTGAGCCAAAAAAAATTTTTTTTTGACAAACATCTAGTAACCAAGATATGATTTTTGGCTACTCTTATGTTTTTTTTTAATTTTGTTTTTCTTCAGACTGTCCTATAACTTTTTCTGTGGATTTTGGTATAGACAGTATGTGTTGTATAAAATGAAATAAGACACTGTCTTTAACCACATAAGTTGTTTTATTGACAAGTCATAGAGGAGGAGTCTAGGGAGAGAGGGACATGTTTCTGCCATAGATATGGTCATCATCGGCTTAAATACAACATGACTTATAAGAAAGATGTACAAAAAGCCAACTAAGGATTAGAAGAAAAGATGACAAATTTAAATTTAACATAAAAGTCAAAGAAAGATAAATAATTTAGAAAACTGACTCTTTTGTAATTTGTCAACTTTTTTTGTAATGGTTGGTCTTTAGTACATCTTTCTTATAAGTTATGTTGTATTTTGGGCTGATGATGACCAACTCTATGACAAAAACAGTTTCCTCTTTCCCTAGAGCTCTATGACTCGTCAATAAAACAACTTATGTGGTGAAAGACAGTGTTTTATTTTATTCTATGCAACACCACAAAATATGAACTACTTCCTCAAATTTTAAATGTCATATCTCGGTTATTAGTAATTCCACATACTTAACCTAGGCACTGTTTTAAAGCTCGTAAAATAGACTTTCTTTTTCATGCCATATTATCTCTAATCAACTAAAATCCACAGAGAAAAAAGTTATAGGATAAAGTCCGAAAAAAAATCGGAAAAAACCATAAGGGTAGCCATCTTAAGAATCATACCTCGGTTACTACAAATCCTAAAAACTTTTACCAAAAACCGTTGATTTTTTTCCGTAAAGCAATAAATACATATTACCAAATTCACGTGAAAAAAAGTTATGAGAAAAATCTGTACCCTAGAGTCTGACTATGTTAAGTCCAAAAATCAACTTTTCAGTAAAGTAACTCTTTCTAATTTTGACATTTAAAGTGATACTTTTCAAAACTCACTGATGTTGTCAAAGACCTTAGTTTTCATAACTAGTTACGAAAAGTAAATTTTTCGCAAATGAAAAGATATTTGACGTTAATGAGTTTTAAAAAGTGTCACTTTAAATGTCAAAATTAGAAAAAGTTAAAAAAAATCACTTCATAGGTATTCAAAATTAGAAAAAATATTGTGTGAAACGCGTTGAGAAACACTATTTTTCATAACTCACATTCACTTCGTTGATTCGGGCAGAAATCTGCTCGTTACGGAAAAAGTGCTTTTCCCAACTGGTTACACAAATAACTATTAGTGAATTATTAAAAAGAAATCTAAATTGTAAAATACAATTTTCATGAATTCAGAAAATGGTTTGTGTTTAATTTAGTTTTGGGTATTAAAGTAAAGAGAATATAATACTTAATTTAGATTATTTTTCATTTTGATGAAATTTTTACATTCAATTTGCACTTAACATAGCCTGGCTCTGTGATACAGAAATTTGAAAAATAAAAAATCGTTTTTTTTTTTTAAATGAGTTTGTCAAAACAATTTTTTTGGCTTAAATATGTAATATTTCGAAAGGAAATTTTATTTTAAACTTTGCTAACCTATGGGTACAAAAAGTGCATGGAATTTGAGTTAAAATTTAAAAATTTAAAAGTGGACAGATGCACCCCTATCTCAAAAATGTACCTTTTAAAATGGTAGTACAACGCGGTTTTTTCATATTTTAGGACCAGTTAAACGTATGAAACTATAAAACTCCTTAAAGGTTGTAATTCCTTTACCCTTTTTTTTTAAACATAGTCAATAGCCTAAATAAATGTCAAAGTCTGTTTATAGAGAGCAAAAAAATTATATTATATTAATTTTCATATCTAACAGCAAAATTACAGAGCATAAAATACCCGCTTATAAGACTGACCAAAGTCATATAGTTAAGTTATAGTTTCTAAATAACTTGGCACTAATTTAATTTCGCTAAAAAAAGATAAATCATATATTATATTGTCTTTAAAATATTTAACACTGAGTAATAATTTAAAGCTTGACATTTCGTTGCCGTTGCTTGTGCGGCGCTGTTGATGTACTGTTGTTATTGTTGTTCTTATATGTGCAATTTATAGACTTAAAGCTCATTTTCCTAACGTTCGATTTAAGGTTTCAATGTGTGTTAATACTGTTACTTGTACCCTTTTCACTTTTGTTAATGTTTATCTCTTTGGTATATGTTTATTGAAAATTATTTAACCATCTGAGAATAAAGTCTAAACTTATTAAATATTAAAAAGGATCAACAGCGCATGAAAAGATAAAACTTGGCCAAGTTCGGACAGCAACTGAACTGCGAACTGCACCGCGATGTCGTTTATAAATGTTTACTATAAACGCCGTACGTTCAACTTGCCAATAGAAACATCAACGGCAGTAGAAACGGGAACGATAAATTTATAAACTGACCATTAAAAGTTAGACCGTCAGCAAAAATATTAATATTTAATATATTTGGAACGATAATTGAATTTTAATGAAAAAATATCACTTATAAAAATTATAAGGGTATTGTAAGTAGTGACTGAAAAATATTGTTTTACTGTTATATCAAATATGTCATAAATTTTAAAAGTAAAAGTTTTGGTTTTCTACTTTTACAAGTAGTGATATTAGTATTCCGATTTAATTAGAATTTTTAGCTTGAAAGTCGTTTTCTTGAAATTTTGTCAATAAAAAATTAGTGCCTCGGTAAAAATTTTAAAATTCTAAGCACATTTTATTAATAATGACTTTTTTAATTTAAATTTCTTTTTGGTGGTCATTTTCTAAAAGCGAATTGTTCGGCTTAGTCTATGCCCACGATGAAGTCTTTAAAAGATTACAACTATCATAAGAATGGAACGTATAATAGAGATTCTTATAAATAATTGTTTGAAAATAAACTGATATAATGATATTAAGAAGATAAATTTACAATATTTAAGCCTAACCATTATTTTAAAATTTAGATACTTTTTGTTATTATAACAAGTATTATTTAACTTGTTGCTTCAATAGAGAAATTAAATGTTGTCTTTGTTTCCAGACAAACAACCTTCAAATCCTTGGATAAAAGGGAATTGAAAATAAAACAGTTAAAACTGACGAACCTCTTATATTTACAAAAATAACGAACTAAAATGTTAAGGGGAAAAAATTAAATGCTAAACTAGCCCTTAAATTATTTATATACCTGCTCGCCTATTTCTGTCAGTATTAAACAGAGATTGGCGGCTCAGTGCGTCTGGTAAAGCAAAACAGCTAATACTGATGCCAAAGTATAGTTTTTTTTGTTTATTACTCATAACTTATACAATATAACGTAATGAATAAATCGTTTCTACTTTTAGCAAAAATGCAATAAGAGGTTTAAAATAAACTTTAGCCACCCGCATTATAGGTTATTAAATTAACACGACTACGGTCCCATCTAGTATCTAGGTCTTAGTAAACCCATGCAGAAGTCAGTGCTAATTGATATCGCGAAATGTTCAGAAGTTCATAGGGGATACACCAGGATGTCCAGTTACCCACCCGAAATTCAAGAAAAATGCAGCTTAGGAAGTTACGCTATTTAATATATTGAAATATTTTCATAAAAAATTGGTGTAAAATATTCTTTTATTTCTTGAGAAGGCCGTTAATATCGTTACCAGGAATCATGAATTCAGTCACCTTTTTTAAGTTTTTTTAGATATAGTGCTTAATATTCCAAATATAATCAAAGATGAGAAATTATTTCAAATTATTTATTCACGACTGTATGCCGTTAGCAGTAAAGGCAGAATTATTCGAAAAATAGATAAATAAATTTGTATTTTAAGCGTTGATTGAGTAATGTTTTGGGAAGATACATAAGCTTATGGGAAGTAAAAAGACCGACAAATGTTTTAGCCACTGGGAGCGCTAGCGTCGACCATCTGTTTAGGAAAACATAAACTAAATAATGATTTATTGATTTATTTAATGAAATATAAAAAAGATTTCTGTAAAATTTTTATAAACCAACGCGTATACCTCGTAAACCTAACCTACCAACGAAACGCCGACGTTGTCAGATGTTGTGTTGTGTATTCTTTGTCATGTTTTTAGTTAGTTGTTCCGTAGTGTCGTGTTGAGTTCGTGCGTTTCGTGTTATTAACGTTTAAATTTGTGAGGACAAGTTATTAAGGGTGAAGTAAAGTGGCTTGGATAGTTACTTTTTGTAAAAATGAATTTTACAACAGCCTCGCATTGTTGTGTTTATGCTTATTGCAAAAACACCAAAAAGACAAATCCCAAATTAAGTTTTTATTCGTTTCCCATAAAGGATGCAAAACGGCGCAACATTTGGATTCTGAATAGTGGAAATTCTAAGTTATTCAACCTTAGTGATTCCCAATTAAAAACAAAAACAATATGTGAGAAACATTTTTTGCCATCTAGTTTTAGAGATTTTTCGGCAAAACATAAACTTTTAAATAAATTTGCTGTACCCATTAAGTATCTTTCAGGTAAGTGATACCTACCTATTATTATATGTTCGAGTATATGTTATTATTTTACATGTTGTCACTAGGTATATATAGTATATTAGACTGTTTCAAAAAATCGATTATTTTTCTTTTAATTTAATCAAAAATATTGTTGAACATGGTAAAAAAAATTGTGAAATTTAGAGCTCTCAATATTGATATTAACAGGTTATTCAAAGTTAAAGTTGGATTGATAACATAATAAATTTTTACATTTTTCTAATTTTTCGAAGCAACCATTAACTTTGAGAGAAAATTTCATGGAATATTTTTTTGTATAACATTTAATTTTCAATTAACTATCTTTAAAAAAAAATAATGTCTTTTACAGTTTGTAGTTATTTGCAAAAAACTAAAAATGTTTGTAAAAAATTGTCATTTTACTGATTAAAAATTAAAATCAATTATTATTCTTAAATAAATAGATTTTTATTTATTTATTTATCGTTAATTATTAATTAATTATTAACTAAAAAAATATTGTTTTTTTTGCGGAGCGTGGTTTGGCGGTAATTGAACAATATCTACAGTAAGTGTTTTACCAAAAATGAAGAGCAATTACAGTACTTTATTGGTACTTATAAACGAATGCAGAAAAATATGGCCAATGATAATAAAAATATTTTAATTTAACCATTTAAATTGCTTTAATTATAATAAAGGATCAATTTTCAGGTTGAAAATCTATTCCATTAAGTATATTGATTAATTTTAAGCAATAAAACAAAAACTTAAAAAAAATGTTTTTTGCAAATAACTTACGAACTGTAAAAAATATCGAAAGATAAAATATAGAAAATTAAATGCCCTACAAAAAATGTTCTATGAATTTTCTCATGAAGTTGATGGTGGCGTTGAAAAATTTTAAAAATATAAAATAGAAGTATATAAAATTTTAAGGTTCAAAAAAACCAAAAATAATTAATATGTATACCAAAAATTTGTAAGAGACCTTTTTTGTTAAGCGTTAAATTTTCTACAAGAAAAATTTTTAATTGTAAAAATTGATGCTATTGGCTGTTACTATGTGGTAATTAATTATCATGAAGAACACTGATAAATAAAACTACTATGTTTTTTACCACTAAAATATATTCACAATTATTGTTACTGCAGTTTCAACTCACAGAGTCATTTTCAATGATCCTGAAGTTCCGAACGTTCGTTGAACGGTAGGGCCGACCGAAAAAGCGGGCCTGAAATTAAATGTCGCGTCGCATCCAAGATATTACCATCGACGAACTAAACAAAAGACAAAAATTTAAATAGAAATATTTTTAATATTGTATTATGTAAATAAGAAACTTTCTTTGTTTTATTATATTTTTAGAGTGTTTATTTCCTAAACATGTGTAAAATATGTAAAATAAAGAAGGCAAATACAATAATTAGGAGTGATGTGACTGGACACAAACATTTTTTTTTTGTTAAAGGGGCCGTCCACCGTCCATTGATCAAACCAAATATGGTAAATTAAAGTTTACCGGGAAGGTCACAATTCATCCTTATACACAAAACATCCGTAAAAAATTTCAAAAAAATTTACCTTTATAAACGAAACATCTGTAAAAAATGATTTTTTTTTCAAAACAAGGTAAAAGCACCTTTTCTTTTAAACGGAATAAAAAAGATTTAACTCTTTTCCATCTAAAAACCAAATATGGTAAATTTAACTTTACCGGGGCGGTCACAATTCACCCTTTTATGACAAGAGTCCGTAAAAAATAAAAAATATATTTTTTTAAAACAAAGAAAACGCACCATTTTTTTAAAACGGAATATAAAAGATATACCTCTTTACCATCTAAAAACTAAATATGGTGAATTTAAGTTTACCGGGGCGGTCGCAATTCACCCTTATATACCAAGAGTCCGTAAAAAATAACAAAAAAATTGTTTTTTTCAAAAACAAAGAAAAAGCACCATTTTTTTAAAACGGAATATAAAAGATATACCCCTTTTTCATCTAAAAACCATATATGGTAAATTTAAGTTCACCGGAGCGATCACAATTCACCCTTATATACCAAGAGTCCGTAAAAAATGAAAAAAAAATTTTTTGAACAACAAAGAAAAAGCACCATTTTTTTAAAACGGAATATAAAAGATATACCCCTTTACCATCTAAAAACAAAATATGGTAAATTTAAGTTCACCGGAGCGATGACAATTCACCCTTATATACCAAGAATCCGTAAAAAATGACAAAAAAATATTTTTTTCAAAAACAAGGAAAAAGCACCATTTTTTTAAAACGGAATATAAAAGATATACCCCTTTTTCATCTAAAAACCAAATATGGATATAAACAATTTTGTCACTGATAAATAATTACATAACATATAAAATATTATTAAAAAGTAAAAAAAAATAGACATACATCGAACAGTCTATAATTATTATTGTTTGCAAAAAAGTATTGTAACTTTCAGAATACAACCCTGGTCGTTTGGGCGACATTAGTTTTATTGTTTTATTGCGGGGGGTTTTTCTTTAATACGCCGAAGGACCATAAATATATTAGAGAAAGGAATTTACTACTGTCGCCTACTATCCAATTCAAAATGTATTGGGAAAAACCGGTCGAGGCATATAAAACTATTTTTATTTCCATTGAATCTCACTGATTAATAATGTTTCCCTTTACAACTGTAACAAAATTATATACATTTTTGGTAAAAATATACATTATAGTTAAAATGTCTATTTGTTATTCGGAAATAGTGTACACTATTTTATTCTTTTTTACAATTCTTTTCTTATCAATATATTGTTTTGGTTTACTTTTTCCAATCCAATCAGTACTCATGAAGTTAAAAAATAGGAAGTATTAATTTCTTTACTATTGTGAACTCATTTTTATGTCCATATTTTTAATTAGAATTAGATTAAAACCAGTTTATTACACCGTAGCTGTAATATTAAATTTAGGTTAAAATTTTTTTTTACACCAGTTATTTACACGTAAATGTACCATATTTTTTTATATAAAAAGGGTATATATCTTTAATATTCCGGTTTAAAAAAAAGGTGCTTTTTTGTTAAAAAAAAATGTATTTTTTGTAATTTTTTTACAGATGTTTTGTATATAAGGGTGAATTGCGACCGCCCCGGTAAACTTAAATTTACCATACTTGGTTTTTTGTTAAAAAAGGGATATATCTTTTATATTCCGTTTAAAAAAGGTGCTTTTTCTTAAAAAAAAAAAAATATTTTTTTGTCATTTTTTACGGATGTTTTGTATATAAGGGTGAATTGTGACCGCCCCGGTAAACTTAAATTTACCATATTTGGTTTTTAGATAAAAAAGGGTTAAATCTTTAATATTCCGTTTTAAAAAAATAGTGCTTTTTCTTTGTTTTTAAAAAATATTTTTTTTATTTTTTACGGACTCTTGTTATATAAGGGTGAATTGCGACCGCTCCGGTAAACTGAAATTCACCATATTTGGTTTTTAGATGGAAAAGGGGTATATCTTTTATATTCCGATTTAAAAAAATGGTGCTTTTCCCTTGTTTTTGAAAAAAAAATTTTTGTAATTTTTTACGGACTCTTGGTGTATAAGGGTGAATTGCGACCGCCCCGGTAAACTTAAATTCACCAAATTTAGTTTTTAGATGGTAAAGGGGTATATCTTTTATATTCCGTTTTAAAAAAATGGTGCGTTTTCTTTGTTTTAAAAAAAATATATTTTTTTTATTTTTTACGGACTCTTGTCATAAAAGGGTGAATTGTGACCGCCCCGGTAAAGTTAAATTTACCATATTTGGTTTTTAGATGGAAAAGAGTTAAATCTTTTTTATTCCGTTTAAAAGAAAAGGTGCTTTTACCTTGTTTTGAAAAAAAATCATTTTTTACAGATGTTTCGTTTATAAAGGTAAATTTTTTTTGAAATTTTTTACGGATGATTTGTGTATAAGGATGAATTGTGACCTTCCCGGTAAACTTTAATTTACCATATTTGGTTTGATCAATGGACGGCCCCTTTAACAAAAAAAAAATGTTTGTGTCCAGTCACATCACTCCTAATTATTGTATTTGTCTTCTTTATTTTACATATTTTATACATGTTTAGGAAATAAACACTCTAAAAATATAATAAAATAAAGAAAGTTTCTTATTTACATAATACAATATTAAAAATATTTCTATTTAAATTTTTGTCTTTTGTTTAGTTCGTCGATGGTAATATCTTGGATGCGACGCGACATTTAATTTCAAGCCCGCTTTTTCGGTCGGCCCTACCGTTCAACGAACGTTCGGAACTTCAGGATCATCATTTTCAAACAAAATTTTTTCAGACTAAAGTATCAATACAAAAATAAGGTGAATTTATACCTCTAAGTGGAAAATATATTCTTAGGAAGCGGCGGAGCAATTAACAGTTTATTATGGTTTGGCGACAGTAAATAGCGGGGAAAATACAAGTTCGGTTTGGTCATTAAGCAGATGTACAGGGTGTCCGGTTATAAATGTAACCCCCCATTAACTTTTTTATTTGACGTTTGGGAAAAATAGGTTTGATATAAAAGTTTAATGTTTTAAAATAATGTTTTTAAAAAACTTCGCTATTCTTGTACAGGGTGTTTCGGAAAGTCTGAACGTGGTCCTACTATCTTATTTCAAATCAGTCCCCTATTTTTTTATTTGAGATTTACATTCTCCTTGAAATTCTAAACATGTTTGGTGTAGCATACCCTATATCTGATTTTAATAGTTACATCACAAAATGCAAAAAACCGTAAGCTTTTTATCATTATCACGCGATATCGTTACGTTTGTTGATTATATCAATTAGCCATGAAATATGACATATCTGTCAAATAAATACATTTAGTCCAAATTTAGTTACTAACTAATTTAGTTACAACTCTTTTGCAGTCATACACACCCCTATATTCCCTTTGCGCTTTTTTTTATTATAATTATTCTTAACATAAAATTTATAAATGTCTTTCCTCTCTTATTTAGAATAATCCATAGTTAAATAATATTTTACCAAATATTTAAAACCGAGTTTAAAACTAATGTCAGTGTAAAAAAAAAGTAATTTGACGGATATGTCAAACTTCATGGCTAATTGACAAAATGAATAAACCATTCCAAAGTCCAAAAGAACGTTGTTCCCATGTTATTTAAATGGGAAATTTACGATGCGGAACCTCTTAATATCAATAATAGGAGCTCTTTCACAGTTTTTTTTTCACAATTCCAACAATAATTTTGATATAATTAAGAAAAAAAATTATCGATTTTTTTGAAAGTCTAAGTTTTGAGAGTCTTGCAAAGCCCTTATATTAATATCAATACAAAGGCTTAATTAAAAAGCACTGTAAGTTCTTATCTTTGTTTCAGAAAAGTTAAGCCAGGGCCAGGACAATGAAGTAGCTTCAACATCTGGAGAAAGTGTGACATCTTCACCCAAGTTTCTTCACACAAAAAATTTAAAAATCTATCAAGTTTCTAAGTTTCTTTCCTCTATGCCTAAAACCTCAAAGGATAGTGACGCCGAGTTTTTAGAATGTATTGAAACACAACCTTCTCCAGTTCGTCAATTTGAAAGCCAGGGCCAGGACAATGAAGTAGCTTCAACATCTGGAGAAAGTGTGACATCTTCACCCAAGTTTCTTCACACAAAAAATTTAAAAACCTATCAAATTTCTAAGTTTCTTTCCTCTATGCCTAAAACCTCAAAGGATAGTGACGCCGAGTTTTTAGAATGTATTGAAACACAACTTTCTCCAGTTCGTCAATTTGAAACCTCTTCTTTAAAAAGTTGTGATTCAGCAGATTCATTTTTAAAAAAAAGATTGGATATGCCTAGTCCGGTCGAGAGTGAGCTTACACCACGTAAAAAAAAAATGACAGAACGTATTGGTACACTGAAACGATGCCTTAAAAATAAAAGTGCTCTTGTTGCAAGAATAAGGAAAAAATCACAAACTTTTAGCACAAAAAATGTATTGGAAACGCTGTTAAAAAACAAAACCGCTTCAGTCCAAACTTTAGTGCGCATGCAGTGTCTACATAAAAAAAAAACTTTTTGGACCAGTGCAGAAAAACAATTGGCACTATCCCTGTATTACAAATCCCCAGGGAATTATAAATTTTTAATAAAATCCTTGGGTTTTGTGCTACCTGCAATTTCAACCATTCAAAAATGGTTAAAAGTATACAATTTAAAAACGGGAGTCAATACGGGACTAATCAATAAGTTGTGTCTAAAAGTTAAGGGCATGGATAAAGAAGAGCGCGAATGCGTAGTGCTTTTTGACGAAATAAAAATTAAAAAAGGACTACATCACAATCAAATACTTGATGTAATTGAAGGGTATGAAGATTTTGGCAGTTTGGGTAGGAATACGAAACTTGGTGAACAGTGCCTTCTCTTTTTTATTAGGGGGTTATTACACAACTGGAAAATCCCATTTTGCTACTTTGTTTCAAGTGGACCAACAAACTCAGCAATTTTGACACCTCTTGTTAAGGAAATTATTTTAAAATTATTTTCAATTGGCTTAACTCCCAGAGCTATAGTATGCGACCAAGGGTCTAATAACAGAACCACAGTGTCGAATTTAGGGGCCACTATGGATAACCCCAAATTTGTATTGGAAGAAAAAGTAATTTACACCATTTTTGATGCGCCCCACTTGTTAAAAAGCCTTAGGAATAATTTTAGCAATAACAAGTTACAATTTATAGTAAACGATAGAAAGGTTTGTTGGTCAGATTTTACAAAAACATTTTATATTGACCGTAGCAGCACTACAACTAGGAGCTTGTTAAAAATTACAGAAAAGCATGTCAACCCAACAACTTTTGAAAAAATGCGAGTTAAATATGCCGCTCAAGTTTTTAGCCACTCGGTATACGCAGCAATAATGGCCTGTTCTGCTACAGGGGAGTTACAAACGGAGACTGCAATTGACACAGCAAATTTTATAAGGAGTGTAAATAACATTTTTGACTGTTTAAATAGTAGAGTTCTTCGGGACTCCAACCCTTATAAATCAGCACTATCAATTTATAAAAATTTGCAACAAGAAACGCTAGAGAAAGCAGTAAAAATGTTCAAGAATCTAAAGGTTTTTGAAGGAGAGAAGCAAAGAAAAAATATATATTGCATTCATGGTTTTATTTCAACTATTCAGGCAGTTCTCATGCTTTGGAACGACTTGAAACTTGAAGGAAAATCATTCTTTCTAACGTCCAGGGTTAATCAAGATCCACTAGAAAATCAGTTCTCTGTTGTTAGAAATCGAGGAGGCTATAACCCACAACCAACAGTAAAGGAATTTCGGGTAGCGCTACAACACAACATGCATATAAGGTTACAGTCCACAATTGAGTCATCGAATTGTGAAATCGATGATGATGAGATTTTAATTTTGGAAACCACTAAGGAAAATAGTGATTATCAAAATGAAGTTGCCGATCAACAACTAAGTGAGAAAACTGCATTAAGCACTGCTGAATCTAATACTTCTGCAACAAATTCAAGTGCTGATGTTTCCGTTGTAACTTTAAGTACTGCATCAGTAACATTGGAAATATGTTCAAATGTTTATGTGGCAGGATACCTTTGCTTTAGCCTGTTTAAAAAATATGATTGTTTGCAGTGCAAAAGTGAACTTCTTTTAGAAAGTGAACCCCTTGTTCATTCTCATGAAATACTTTTACTGGCAAAAGATTATGGAACTAAAGATTCCATTGATTATCTAAAAAGACCTAGTGAAATTATGAGCAATGTCACAATGTTTATGCTTAAACATTTTAATGCAATTTTTGATAGACATAAATGTGAATTTGGGATAAAAAGTACAATTAGGGAACAATTATTATTGAATATAGAAAGCGTTTACCCTAATTGGTTAAATTCATGCAATAATCACAAATTGTATATTGTTGATATTTTTATTAAAATAAAATTGTTTCGAGCATTACGATGGGAAATTGAAAGTTTAGAAAAAACAAAAAAAATAGGCAGTAAAACCTACGAAAAGCCCCATAGGAAAATTAATATTTTAACTGCTTAAATTACCACACATGCACGCGATTACTTTTTGAGATACAGGGTGTTTTGAGCTTTTAAAAATACCCATGCTTTTACTTGTAACTTAAAAGAAAAAGCCCGTTTCGGATTTTGTTAACACATTCTCTTTATATGATTTTGTTTTTTTATTAGATTTAAAATTACACGTTTTTTGTTTTTATGACGCTCAAAGACGAAACGTCAGATTTTAAATTTGATAATACTAACTTGGAGAGGGGAAAAAGTTTTCATAAAAAAGGGTCATTTAATTTTAAATATGTCTTGAAATAAGCACAGGAAAAAATAAAACGATTTTACAAAATTTCTGTTTCGTCCAGTTAATTCTCGGAGTGTACGGATTTTTTCAAATTTCAGAGAGGCATTTTATTGGTCATAAATTTGTGCAACTTTGCCCCCCTTTACTTAACCGAACCTGTATCTCCTGTGGTTACCGAGATCCCCATACTTCGACAAGAATTTGTATCATCCTGTAATCCTGTATAAAACAAAAGACTTTAAAAGCCGATGTAAATTTAAAATTATTAATTCAATTTTAATAAGCAAATAATATTCAGACTTATGACCATTTTTTTTTTGTTAGATGAGGGCCAAAAACTAACAAAAAAATTAATTTCCCAGATTCATAAAACAAATAGGAATATTAAATAAATCGAAATATCATGTATTTTTTATTTTAAATATTTATTTTACTTCAATACTCCAATAATTATATTTATTTAAATTTAGTTTTGTCATGTTATATTTATTCGAGGTTTTATTATTAGGTATTTTTATTACATATTTATATGTTTTGTATAGAGTTGTATAAAGAAAATATTTTTAATAAAGAATAAAGTTTTCGTTATTTATAAATTTTAATTGTTTTAATAAATATGTTTTCTTAAACAAAATTTGATTTATAGGAAGAACTAGGTAAATGATGTTGGCGTTAGCATCCTATGCACTTTTAATTTTTGGACTGTTGGTTTAGTGGGAATAAAGGACTAGTTTCTTTGTGAACCTTTTAGTTTTTGCGACTATTGGGCTAAAAATTGTAGCCTCAATAAAGGGCTTAATAAATACGTCCCAAAAAATAAAAAGATACCCAAGGCAACTAGTAATTAGTCCTTTCATTCTTTATTCCCACTAAACCAACAGCTCAAGAAAGAATTACTTTTTGAGACACTGTGCTGTACTATTAAGGTAAGTTAAATCTTTCGTCTTAATATTTTTTCTCAAAAATATAGGCACATAGCTATTAAAATCAAAAAGTTAAAAGGGAGTGGACTTTTAGGCGGGTCACCCTGTACCTACAGCTAAACTCAATCAACGGTAAGCAAAATTAAAAAATAGCTTTTAAATTTATCAGTCTTTACTTTTCTCCTTAAACTAAAAATAATTAAATAAAAAATGTATCTTAAGACTACGCACGAGCACAAAATAATTATACATGGTTAACTTCCCGTAAAGGGTAAGAAATTTCTTTATATCTGGCAACGCAGCGTGTAGCGACATAAACCTGATTCTATTTTATGTCTTTAATAAAAATTTTAAAACCCAGGCCCCCACTTAAATTTGACCGTTGTTTACACAAACGCCGTAAATTTTATTGGGGCAGCACCAATCGATCACGCTTTTTTGGAATCCTCAGTCGTCACGTCGTCACTCAAAAAGGACGGAAGATGCTATTTGCATTGGTTTAAGAAAGATAGAAATAATTTTTGTCGCGAGCCACGTTTGTTTTCATAGGCATTAGGCATCTTCCCAAAACATTACTCAATCAACGGT